>WSXT02110347.1:0-11210 GCA_011762715.2 Neuroterus valhalla
GCTACGGGAATATATATATATATATATATATATATATATATATATATGAACTTACTTGCGCACCGGAAAAAGATCTACCTACGAATTTTGTAAAACTATCTTTTTGACAGGACATGTAGTTTTTGCTGCGTTTATGAAAAACCATAAAATGAATTTATTTGAGTCAGGAAAAATAACTATAAAAATGAAATAATGGAATTTTCGAAAAAATTACCTAAGGCTAACGCTGGAGATTGATAGAGAACAGTTATTCACCACAAAAGACTATTTGTAAATTTGTTATAATTTTTCCCATTGAACGCGTAGTTTTCATTTCAATCGTAGAAAATAAAATTAAAAATTGTGATTCTAGAAAAACTACACAACATTTGAAAAAATTAGGCAACAAACTTCTCTACCGCTTTGGACAAACTTTGATCGAGTGCGCGGCATGAGACACGCGATGAGAATGCATTCGTTAAAGCCGGAGAAGCCTTAACAAAAGAGAATTCACACTCATCAAATTAAAGTAGTAGACATTTCGCTTCTGAGTTTACCAGCTCTATATAAAACTGTAGGGAGGTACAAAGGCCGTGCGCGTAGCGCGAGGTGAATCCATAACCCAACGCGGAGCGCAAGGTGAGATTACCATCGAGCGCAAAGCGCGAGATCCTAAAGACGCGCGCCCTAGGCGCGAAGCGCGCGATGAGAATGTGCCCGTGCAGCGGGCAGATTTTTTCTTCTATATTCCTCTCCACTGCTTTTTCTCTTCCTCCATCTTCTTAGTTCCTTCCTCACTTCCATATTATCATCTCTCTTATCACCCTCCATCGTCAGTATTATTGGCAAGTGATCAGAATCTATATATTCTCCTACCTCTAGTTTCTTGACCTCCTCCGTTACCTCGTCGTCTACTATCACATGGTCGATGACCGTTCCCTTTTCACCTCCTAGACGTTATATTCACCTCCTTCAACCCCCTCTATATTTCCGTTCATGATAAACCATCCCATTTCTTCTAAGCACTTTAGCGATTTCTTGCCTTCGCCATTAAGTATCTTGTCTTTTGATTTTCTTCTTCGCTCTTCTCCCCATTCCCTTCCTCCTCTATCTCCTGTTCATGCATTTAAATCTTCTCCTATTACAAGCTCAACCCCCTCTTCATTTTCTTCCATCAGTTGTAACATCTCCATAGATTTCTTTGGCGTATCTCCGTTCACATATACTCCTGCTATCTTTCATCTCTCTTAATTAATCTTTATCTCTTCTACCAATAATCCTTCAATTTCTTCCTTCTCCATTCTCTTATCCTTGTCTGCTATATATTCCTTCCTTATTCCTATCACCATTCCTTTCATAGCTCTGCCTCTTCTATTTTTCCTCTTTGCCGTTTGAACCCGCCAACTGTAACCTCTTGACAACCTTCCCCTTACTCTTTCCCATCCTTTCTCCCTAGCCACGTTCCCATCATCACTACCACCTCCCACTGTTCCAAATTTCTCATAAATTCTCCATCCTTTTCCTGCAATCCTCTACATTCCAGTAACATATTTTCCAATCATCCCTTCCTTCCTTCCCTTTTTCTTTCTGCTCTCCTCTATTTCTTAATCCCTGCCTATTCAGTGTATTATCATTTATTTCCCTCAACGTTGTCTCTTTTTCCCTGTAAAAATTCCTGTTCCTATAAATTCTTACGCTATAATCTCCTTCTATTATCACATCACCTTCTTTATCTTGTTTATCGATTTCTTCTGAATCCTTGTTTACCAATCTCATTTCAACCCCATTGCACACTGCTGCCAAGCTGCGAATTCCTTCATTTATCTTCATTCTTCTTTCTTGTATTCCTGCCATTCCGTCCTATATCGGCACCACCCCCTCTACCCCGTTTCTTATCCCCATATTTATTCTACTTTTTTCCCATTACTGACCCTTGTAGTTCCCACTTGACTCTATTTATAACATATTGTTCGTAATTCTACCCCACTCTTCCTTCTCTATTTATATTTCTGTAAAGCCTTCTATCTCAATCTGTTTTATATAATTCTAGAAACCAGTGTCTTCAATCCTCATATCCGTTACGTCTTATTTTTGCTGTAAACTAGTTTCAGAAGTTTGGGATCCAGATGTTCGGTTGTTTATTAGTCTATGAGTATTTGCAGCCATTTAAATTTATCAGCCGATTCTTCTGCTTTTCCTAATATTGGAATATCTAGGGTATACGCAAATATTCTTCGTCTTATTGTCACTGTAATTATACTTATGTCAATAATATGATAGGGATTTTCCACTTCATTATCCATGTGTTATCTAGTGCGATGATGGTTTTCAAAATCTTGTAGAACAATTTGCAACATACATGAAGTGAGTATTTGGGAGGAGACAATTCCACGCTTACCGTCATTCATTGTGTTGATGACTATAACTATATCTTCGATCATTTCGTCTGCCAAAATCATAGCCAAAACTAGTTTGGAGTTCTAAGAGCTAATTGATTTCGCAGCATTCTTTCCTCAGCCAAAGATTTTCGCGATGAAGAATGTGTTGAAGTATCTTAGTGCGATCCAAGAGAGCGGCTGCTCTATTTTTACTTTCTTAGTAAGAAAAGTCGAATTCCTTATGAATTTGTTCGAGTTCTGTTCCCCTCAGGATTTTAGATGAAATTTGGATATGCCGCCTATGGTTGACCAAGCTTCTTCTTGTACTTTGTCTTCCTGGGAGTTTATTGAGAATCTTGGTCATTTCCTGGAGTCTTTCAAGACGGTTTCTCACAAGTCTTAGTTCGTATTCTGCTGAGCACGTTTCCCTGACATGCAGATTCAGCTGGTCGTAGGATTGTTTCCATACAGGACATTCATTCCCACGTCGATGTTATACTCATTCCTGGAACTAATCTCCAAACTTTATAAGAGATGTAGACCATCTTGATTTTCCAAATGTAGATATTCCGATTGATCTGATAGTAAAGTTGGCGCAATGATCTGCCTGAAGGATCAGGTTCAGTGTCAGAGCCAGTAGTGAGAGTTTTCAAATCATATGAAAAATGCCGCTTCAGCTGGTCATTGTGAGTTCTGATGGTTTTGTCATGAGATCCTATTCTTATGTTATTCTTATCTAACATATCAATAACTTCAATAGTCATTTCTCTCTAGCATCAAATTTATTTATTTTTGCATTTTTCTTGCGTTGAAGCAAGTCGCCTGATAAGCAGATGGGATGCACTCAGACGATCTTCGCATCCAATTTTTTTTTGTTCTTTCTTATTGCAGCACAATACGTTCTTTGATTTTACAAAGATTTTGATCGTGTCTATTTTTTCCCATTTCTAATGAGGGCTTTATACACAAGGTTTGTTGATTAGGCTATTGTTGAAGGTATATAGAGATCTCTTCCGAAGGTAGCTTTGAAGGGTGATATCCCAATGGTGGAATTTCTCATAGTGGTGATAGCATAATTTATAAACTTCAAGTTTCCATCCCATTCGTTATCGGTCTCATTTACCAATGTCGTAATTAATGTTTCAAGCGTAAAATGCATTCTTCTAACATCCGACGTGTTGTATTTTGAGTACTCCTCCGAACTGCTGCATCATTTAAGATGAAAAATGTATTCCCTGATTTTTGAGTACGGTTTTGGGTGCATCGTATACGTAAATGTTAGGGCATAAAACGATGATTGACTTGGTGGTTCCTGTTTCCAGTTTTATGAAGACTGTGTATCGGGCGAGTCTGTCCTGCAAACTCTGACAATAATTGCTGCCAGTCGCTGTTTCCAGTAAAGGATCAACAATATTGTGAGCGATGTTTGTATGAGACTTATCAAGTATGTCTAGAAAAACGCTTTCTAACAGATTAGCAGTTTGGATGGTCCTCCAAAGTTGGCAGATAGACCACGATATATCATATTGTTCAAAAATTCAGTTCCAAACGCTCATCCTCTTTTCCTCTTTGCAGGGTATTTTTATCCCTAGGTGTATTGCGTGAGCTTCTCTGAAATCTGTTTCTCTTTCTTCTACAGTCAGTCAGATGGAGGCTGGGTCACCGCATAGACGAACTCAACTAATGTCAATTTCATGTCCTTTGAATTCTTCATAAACCACCCAGAGCTTATCATTCAATTTTCTTCGTACTTTGGCATTCAGGTAAATACATCACCAAGTGCATAGAACGAGGTGATTCGACAGGCATGCGCCACGATTTTGCTCAAACTTGTAACTACTTTGTCTTCTCGATTCGAAAATTCAGCAGTTGATGAAAAATTCGTCTTTTAGATTCAAATTGCCCGCTTGAATATCGTGTAAACGTGCTGTGAAACAGAATGTGAAAATCGATTTCCCTTGAATGAAAACTTTCGGTCTTTAAATAGGCTCATTATTCTCCTGCCACGCGAAAGACTGAGCCGTCTGGTAGTGAGTCAGAGGGTGTGAGGCAGGAAGCGAGCGAGATTGATAAATTATCGAGTTGGAAAATGTAAAACCGATTCGCTCGTGCTTTTCCCCTTCTGCTTTAAGCCCTACCCACTCTACTAAAGCCCAGCCATTTTCGATGAATTTGGCTTGATGCATGTTCTCCACATAAATTTTGGTCAGAAACAGCTAAGCCTGTCATTCTAGTCTACTCATTTATCATTATTTTCGGATAGGAAAAGACTATACTTGAAAAACGTAATGGACTAGTGGACCATTCCATGACCCCTTTCCTTTCATTTGTTATGATGTGTGAAAAAATGTTCCCTATCCCTATTCCCCTCCCTCAACACTCTTTTTTGTACAAAATGTTTTCATTTTCGTCAATTTTGGTCAATGTTACTTCAATGGCCCTCCATAAACTACGCTGTTTACTTGGAAAAACTCATCTCCTTCGTAAATTGTTTTGTGAGGGATTGAGTTGTTGAGGGGAGGAAGGAAGTTCATACAAGTATTAGGAAGGAAGGGTGGCTTACGCAAGGTCATGCTAGGGTGAAGTAATGAAGAAAATGAAGCGAACAGGGAAATAAAGGGATATTGCAATAAAGCGGGAACGGGGTATAAAAACATTTGTAGGATGGAGTAGGCAGTCAAGGCAATGGTAGAAGTATCCCTCACCGGAAGAAGAGTTGGCAGAGTTCAGGCTGAGGGTAACAATGAGCAAAGAAGAAAAGGCTTGATTGGGGGAGCAGGGGAAACGTGAAGGCAAGAAACTCCAGGCAAGCAAAGCTTTAGGAACCGCAGGTCACCTAGAAGAATGGGAGAGCAGCTGGACAAGGAGACGATAGGGTTGCTAATTTTGAAAATCAGAGTGCTCAGGGAGGAAGTGAAGGGCATTAGGAAGAACGTGAGGACTGGGGATGAGAAATTGGAGGGAGAGGTGAAAAATCTGAGGGAGAAAGTAAAAAGTTTAGAGACAGTGGCCGTGTTGATAGGGAAGTAAAAAGATGAGATAAAACAGATGAGCGAGGATATGAGTGCATGGATGGAAAGGACAGACAAAAGGTTCGGGGAGGTAGAGGGCAGGTTAGATATGAGAGAAGGTTGCAAAGTTGAATGAGAGCAGGAGTGTATCTTTTACAAGGTAGAGAGTATGACTAAAGAGAAAGTGGAAGGGCGTAGATACGATAAGGAGAAGGTGGTGACGGGAGAAAGAATAAAGGCGATGGAGTTAAGAATGAAGAGAAGGAAAATGGAGGGTAAAAGAAGTATTATCGTGATGAAAAGGCTAAAGTTGTGAAGTGGAGAATAACAGAAGGGGGAGAAAGCGCTGCTACACGGAATAGGGGAGATTCAGGGCAAGGTTGGAGATCTGGCAAGATAAGTTGGCGTAGATGCAAAGTACAGCAGGATTAAAGATAAAAAGGTATTCATTGATCACGATCTGACGTGGAAAGAGAAAGAATTTTAAAGACTGCTGAACGCCAGACCTAGGAGGGATAGGAGTGAAGGAAGATCGGCGAAGGTGGGATATCAGAAAATGAAAATTGAGGAGAAAATGCTTGTTTGAGATGAGGAGAAAGAGGAGTTGAGAGAAGTGCAGAGGGATGTAGCAGGGATAAAAAAGAAAGATAAGGAGTTTCAGAGGTTTGTGCAGAGATTTGATGTTGTTGGACTAGTAGAAACGTGTGTAGAGAGCAAGGAGTGGGGGAGAATAGAACCTAGGCTACCAAGAGGGTTTCGTTGGAGGCTTCAAAAGGCGTTCAGGGTAAAGAAGGAAGGTAGAGCTAGTAGGAGTATTACAGCAGGGATGAGGAGGGGGGGGGGGGGGGTGCAAGAAGAAATTCAAGGGAAGGGTAAGAGGAAGAGGGGCAAAGGAGGGCTTTGGGGATGGGAGGTGGGGTGGGAACATAGGAAATGGGGTGGAGAAGGAGAGCTGGGACGAAAGGTTCTTTAAAGCGGGGTAGGGTGGGGGGGGGGGGGTGTTTAAAGAAGAAATTCACGGGAGTGGTAAGAGGCAGGTGTGCAAATAAGGGCTATGAGGATAGGAGGTGTGGTGGTCTCTACAAGGATGGGGAAAGCTTTGTAAGGAGGTCTTAGGACACGAATATGAATAAGGAGGGAAATTTTCAAGAGACTTGATGGTAGGGAGTGGGTGGGTACTTGCGAATAGTATGGTCACAGGGGACGAACAATGAGAGTACACGTATATTAGCAAGGTGGTGGCACTAGTGGTAGACTATGTGGTCATGATAATGCAAGGAAGGAAGGAGACGGAGAGATTCGAAGCGGCTGAGCGTAGGTTTTCATGAAAAGGTTCATATGAACTCGATATTCCATCTGATTCCATATGATACTTCATGTATCAAGAATATTGCTGCTGAAGTCTCGAAATTCTCGGTACATAGACTCTCGTTATTCTCTCTGTACTCAAATGATTTTGAAAAACAAGGATATGTGCATGTAAGTCTACATATAACTCCAGTAGAAATTCCCCCAACACGTCCGAGCTTCCAAACATGGCCTTGTTATGAAAGCTTCACATAGCCCTAGCAAGTTTTCAAACCAGGGACACTCCTGGACTAAGGCGATGTATCCAGGACAGGTACATTATCAGGCACAAAACAATTTATTGAGAAAATGTTTAATGTTTAATGTTTAATGTTTAAAAAATAGACAAAAATACCATGTATCAAAAATAGGAAGCTGATAACAAAATTCGTACCTGGTAGCTACTGGACGTCCTACTAGATCAGCAACGAGATTTTCTTCGAGGAAATGTAGATAATAATTCTTTTAAGTGTAATACGTGACTCTTCTATATACGATAGGACGTTCGAAGTGCACAAGGTGCCGCATCAGGTCTCCAGAAAAAGATTATAGAGGAAGTTTTCCTGAAATGACTGAATATGATCACTTGAATTGACCAACTATTTGGTCTAGATGGTCTAATCGCATGAACTGTCACACCAGGTCTTTAAAGAATATTTGGCAGAAATTCTCTTTGGAATAGATGTTTGATAATATCAAGATTGACTGAAAATTAGGTCCAGGTGGTCTTTTACATCAGGTATCGCACAAAGGCTTTAAACTGATATTTTACAGGATTCATCTTAGGATTGAATGTCTAGGATCATCAAAATTGACTATAAAACAGGTCTGGTTGGTTCCCATTCAACAGGTGCAACACTTGGTCTCCAAAATAATATTTTTAATTCACACCATCTGGTGTGATAGAAGTCACACCAAGTCAACCAAATTGAATCCTACAAGGAGTATGTCAAGAGTGAACAGTTAGCATTACTAAAATTGACATCGAAAAAGGTATAGAACTGATCGTAGAACTGATGTCCAGGGCTTCCTGTGGAAATTTTTTCAGAAACCCGGTATGATATCTGATGCAACAGGATCATGTATACCAAACTGAGAATTGAGGCTGATAACACTAGATTTCAATTCTCACGTCAATTCCAGAAGAATGTTATTCAAAACGACTAAGTGAAACACCTGATGCATCGGAAAGATCCATGCTGGAACAGGAATTGATGATGATGAACTTCGATACTAACTCTCAATAGAGTCCCAATGAAATATTATTCTTCTGGAGACCTGGTGCGACACATGATACATTGAGACTATCTAGGCATGATTGCAAGTCCATTTTGATAATACTAGTCTTCATTTCCTAGGCGCTTCCTGTAGAATATTCTTCTGAAGTCCTAGTGCAACACCTGATGCACAAGAAATATCTGGGCTGAGTTGATATTTGGTTTAAGTGATGCTGCTGGTCAATTCGTTGAAGGCTTTCTGTAGAAATTTTTCCATAGACCCGGTGTGATATCTAATGCTACGGGATCATCTATACAGGATGCGAATCAACGCTGGTAACCTATGATTTTAATCCTTGAATGATTTCCTGCAGAATAATATTAGATACAACCTAGTGTAACATATGTTGCAACGGGGCGATCCATGCTAGATCGGGAAATGACGCTGATGACTTTCGGTACTGGATCTCAATAGAGTCCCTTCAAAATACTATTCTACTGAAGATCTGGTGCAGCACATATTGCATGGGGTCTATCTAGACCGGATTTTCAGGTGAATTTTGAAGATCCTAGTCGTAATTTCTTAGGCGATTCCTATGGAATATTATTTCGAACTCCTGGTGCAACACCTGATGCACAAGAAATGTCTGAGCTGAACTAAAATTCAGTTTTAGTGATGCTACAGGTCAATCCTTGGAGGCTTCCTGTGTGGGCATTTCTTCAGAGACCCAGTGTGATATCTGGTGCAGCGGGATCATCTATACCAAATCGAGAAATGACGTTGGTATCCGTGGATTCTGAATCTCAAGTGAATTCCTGTAGAATATTATCGGATACGACCCAGTGTGACATCAGAAGCAATGGGACGTTCTGAACTGGATCGTTAATTGCGTTGATGACTTTCGCTACGGACTATGAATAGAGTCCCTGTTCATATTATTATTCTACTAAAGACGTGGGACGACACATGACGCAAAGGGACCATCAAAGCTTGATTTGTAGTCGATTTTGATGATGCTAGTCGGCATTTCCTAGGCGATTACTCAAGAATAACATTTAGAATTCCTGGTGTAACACATGATGCACAAGAGATATGATGGTTGTATTAGTATTCCATATCAGTGATTCTGCTCGTCCATTCTAGTAAGGATTCCTGTAGATATATCTTCAAAGACCTGGTGTGATATCTGGTGCAACAAGATCATCTATACCGAATTGGGAATCGACGCTGGTAACCTTAGATACTTATTCTGAAGCGAATTGCTGTAGAATATTATTCGATACGACCTAGTGTGACATCTAAAGTAACGAAAAGTTCCATACTGGATCAGGAATTGACGCTGATTACGTTTGATGCTATCAAAGAGGTCCCTATGGAGTACCATTCTATTGCGGACATGATGTGGCACATGATACATGGAGACTATCTAGAGCTCATTTGCACTCAATTTTGATGATTCGAGTCATCATTTCCTAGATCATCCCTGTAGAGTATTATTTGAAAGAACTGGTGCGCCATCTGATGCACAAGAAATATCTGGGCTGAATTGGTATGCAATTTTAGTGATGCTGTTCGTCCGTTCCTGGAAAGCTTTCTGTCGAGTTTTATTCCACAGACCTGGTGTGAAATTATATGGAACGGGACGTCCATCTATACATGTTTGAGTATTGACGTCGGAAACTTCAGATACTGATTTTTAGGTGAATTGCTGTAGAATATTATTCGCAAAACTTGATTTGCCATTTGATACGTGGATACTAACTAGATCCAACTTTTAGTTTTTGATGACCCAAGCCGTCAGTTTCTATGAGAATTCCTGTAAAATATTATTTCGAACGTCTGCTGCGACAGCTGATGCACAGGAAACATCTGGACAAAATTTGGAGTAGATTTCAGTGATGCTACTTCTCATTTCTTAGGAGACTTCCTGTGGAATTTTATTTTTAAAACCTAGTTTAATATTTGATTCAACGGGATCATCCATACCTAAACGGAAATCGACGCTGATAACCTCAAAACCAACCCTTGATCAAATGCCTGATGAATATCATTCTGAAGACCTACTGCAACACATGTTGCATAAAGACTATCTCTCATCTCTCATCAACTTGAAACTGAACTACTCTGTTGAAATTTAGTTTAATTTTTGGTAAAATACTTATCTCTTTATGGAAAATTCGCCTATTCAGTTACAGATTTTTTCTTTCTGGTATTTGCACTATTCGGTCGAAAATTCACGCATTTGTTTGGAAAATCGTATTTTTACATACTCATCATTTATGATTGATGAAGTATAAAAATCGGCTGAAATTTCCCATCTTGAATTTTCAACGGATCTGAATGTTAAGGGACACTCTGAAGCCAAAAAAAATGTTTTTGCGATGGTGTCTGTCTGTTCGTCTGTATGTCCGTATCCCGGCCGTCCGTCCGTAAACATGATAACTCACGAAAAGATGGACGAATCAAATCGGCCTTTGACACACTTCTTGATTGGTCTGAAAGAGAGGATGAGTTCGTTAGCCAGCTATTTCGGATGCAAAATGAAAGAAGGGGAGCATTTTGAAAATTTTTGTGGACTTTTTTTTTCAAGACTCAAAACTTGTAAGAATGGCTTATTATAGTTCGTAAAAATTGGAACAAATTATCCAAAATATTTTTATTTGATAAAAACAAAATTGTCAGAGATGTGGCATTTTCAAAATTCAAAAATGTAAAAGAAAGTGAGAATTTTCAGACAAATAACGCAAGATTGAAAAGAAAATCAGAGACAAAAAATTTGCTTCTTGAAAGCCCTAAAAAATCGTGAATACTTCTTTTCGAATCTTCCCAAAAAATAAAAAATTCCAGTTTTGAGCGCACAAATAATAATGAAAAATAAACTGTGAAATCGATAGCTTTCGAAAGAGTGATCATATTCGATCGTGCTTTGGTACCTATTTTGAGGGACCAAAAAGACGAATCATGTTCCTTTACCAGCTTTTTTGGATGAAAAGTGAAAGAGGGGGAGAATTTTGGAAATTTTTTTGCACTTTTTCCTCCGAAACTCAAAAATTGTAAGTATGGCTTCTTGTAGTACGTTAAAATTGGAACAATTTCCCGAATCATTTTTTCTGTTGGAAACAAAATTGTCAGGGAAGTGGCATTTTCAAAATTGAAAAATGTTAACGAAAATGAGAATTTTTATCAAAAAGTTAGGAAAAAAAGTCAGTGAGAAAAATGTTTCTTTTTATGGGCATGCCAGTCTTTGTTTGAAAATAAGTTAGAATTATTACCTAAT
>WSXT02110358.1:0-11210 GCA_011762715.2 Neuroterus valhalla
CACACACACACACACACACACACACACACACACACACACACACACACACACACACACACACACGCGCGCGCGCGCGCACACACACACACATAATATAAATATTTGGAGGATCAGATTAAAGGAACGTTACACTCTTTGAATTAAATGATAAGATATTTTTTTGATTCATAAAAAGAAAGCGGTCCTTTCTCGTATTTTTTCGGTAGAATTTTTGATAGTCTTATTTTGAGTCAAGTAAATTCCCGGTTTTTTATTGAATTCCTGGTCATTTCCCGGTTTCCCGGTCAAGTCGGCACCCTGGTATTATTCGTCATCTTGAGTTCGTATCATTCGTATTATTCGTCATATTTTCAAAGCTATTGTACTGTATTTTGAAAATGATTAACGTAAGAACAGACGGAAGATATAAAAAGAAAAAAGGAAGAGGTTTTGAAGGTTGCCTTCTTATTTATCTTTACTCTTTTCCTTCTATGTTTTTTTTTTAAATTGCAGAAGAGACATTTGGGGGTGCTTGTCCCAACCTGGTCGTTGGGTTCTTGGTTCTTCATTTTCATTTTCAGGAGTTTCAAATATTCACTTGATTCTTGGACATTATATAGGAAATTGAATGTTTCTTTTTTTGAATTTTCAATTGCTTGAATTTTTATATTTTTTCATTAAACGTATCAATCAGTGTCAACAGGAGCAATCATGGGGGTATCTGAGCTTATTAATACTCACTTCGTTTTTCTCAATAATTTTTTTGAAAAAGTCATAGGTCATTTTTATGTCATAATTATTCGTGCTTCAAGTTGTAATTCACTCGTCTTCACGTTCCAAGCGGATTTTCGGGCTTTTGTCCCTATTTTATTTATATTTTTAATTGTTCTACATTTATTATTTGTTTTTGTGAAATCATATTTGTTGCTTTCCGTTGGATTTTACTTTGACTTCATCTTCGGTTTTTAACGTGTACCAGACTAAATAAAATGTTTTTTGACTGATGAGGGTCCGAACCAGTGACCGAAACATTTCAAAAGAATTATAGCTTCTATTTATTTTGACCTTCATTTCCATGACTTTCTTCGTTATTTAATTTTAAAAAATTCGAGACTAAACGTACAATATTATTCATGCGCAATTATATGACGAGGAATGAAAAAACATTTCATAAAGACTGTCTTTACTTGTTGGGAAAATTGAATTAAAAAAAATTCAGAGGAATTGGTTCACGATTCAAATATTTATCCGAGGGAGGTCTAGTTTACCGTTATGCATATCAAAAATTCAAGTAAAACATCACCAAGTTTGTTCTTCATTTAAAAAATCGATCTTTTAATTTTTGGCGCCGATTCTCAAATAGATGCGATGCACAGACTTTTCTAAAGAATACTTACATTGATATTAATTAAAATTACAAAAAAAATCGGAAGATATCTCACCAAATCGTCATCCAAAGTTTTAAGAAGAAGGTTTAAATTTCTGTTTCTTCATAATATCCACTACAATCGATTTAATTGAATGATTCTTTACTGATAAAAAAGCATGCACTCGCTATTTATCATTTTGCGATTGCATGGAATTGCAGCTGTAAAAAGCTTGTTTCGGTTAGCACGAAGGTCAGGTACGAGAGGTCACACTGGCGATTGTATCGGCGGTCACTGCGATCCACCGTACTATCTACCGAGGGTAGTTCAATGGGGGATTGAAAAGTAGTAGACCAGTCCCGAAACTGCCGGTGGAAATTGTCTCGGAACTGGTTGCAGAAAAAATAGAGATACGAGCGCGTCACCTTTCTGCCCTCTTCGTTCCTCGAGTCGACGGGGAACGCGGAAAGGATGGAGAAACAGCAAGGCAGCGTTTGCAATTTAGTGGCAATCAACAACATGAAGGTTTTGTAGCCGACCAGGGAGATTCCGGAGGCGCCATTTATTCCTTGTCATAGAAGAGTTATAAGTCTTAACACTAGAGCCGTCAAGCTTTTTGTATGGCATCTGTAAAGCATTTTTCAACAACTGCACCTGACGCAGAGTTAGAGGTCAATATAAACCGGAAGTTTTAAAACTTTTTTACAAACTAGCTTACTCTTTATCAATATTTAGTTCTTATTAGCACATTTCTTTCTGAAACAATCCAGGGTTGTCAACGAAAATTTGATTAACTAAATTTTAAATTGAGAAAAAATGGATGTTTAACTAAACAAATAGATTTTTAACCGAAACTATGGCATTTTAAATTTGGACAAAGTGAATTTCCAGTTACGAAAATTACTTGTAAAAAAAAACTAACTTTCAATAAAAAAAAACTATCTTTTAACAAACAAAAATGTTTAACTGAAGTAGTTGAATTTTAAACCAGAAAGACGAATTTTTAACTGAAATGATAAACATTCAACTAGAATAGTTTAATTTTTGACAAAAAAATAATTTTAAACCAAAAAATACAATTTTGAACCATGAAATACAATTTTTCAACAGAATGGTTGAAACTAAACAAAAAGATTTTCAACTGAAACTATGGAATTTTCAATTGGGATAAGTCAAATTTTCAGTTGAAAAAGATTACTTATAACACAAAAAACTAACTTTCAACCAAAAAAAAAACAATTTTTTGAAAAAATTTTCACAAGAAATGATGAATGTTTGACAAAAACTTAATTTTCAACAAAAAAATACAATTTTTCAATAGAACAGTTGAAATTTGAATCATAAAAATAAAAATTTTCGAGCAAAAATGGGATAGTGACATTTTTGGATTGAAAAATTAATTTCAAATCAAACATAAGAGTTTTCAACTAATAGATGAATGTTCGACTAAAATTAAAAATGTTCTTCTGTATAACTTGAATTGTCAACCATAAAAAAGAATATTAACGTAGAAAAAGATAAATTTCTACCAAAAAATCCATTTTCGAACAAAATATGTGAAGTTTAAACGAAATAATTGAATGTTCAATTCAAAAAGACAAATTTCAACCGAAATGGCAAATTTTGGAATAGAAAAGATAAATTTTCCATAAAAATGAAACAGTTAAATTTTCAGTTGAAGTAATTGATTTTTAACCAAAACTGATGAATTTTCAGGTATCATGATGAACCTTTAGAAGAGTAGATGATTTTTAATTAAAAAGATGAATTTTCTGCAATAAAGGCAAATTTTCCATGAAGCACATAAATTCTCAAAGAAATAGTTTCATTTTCAGAATGCAACTTTAACAAGGAAATTTGATATTCAACAAACAAGTGTAAATTTCAAACAAATAGTGGATTTTTTTACTAAAAAAGGATGAATTGGCAATGAACAATGTAAACAAGCTTTCTATCATCATTCAGGAATAATTCTTCTTTGGAACACGTATATCTACTCTAAAGACTGCTTGAAGAACTTTCTTTATTTAAAATTAAGTCGAAGGGACTAAAATTGTGGAGGATTTTGAATTGGAGGAACGATTTCTTAAAATTCATCTCTTCACTGAATTTCCATGTGCTAAAAAAAAACTATAATTATTTTCTGAAATTCTCTACCATCAATTCAATTATCAAATCTGAGTCCAGTTAATTGAACAAATAATTAAAAAACTGTCGTTATTCCGTTAATAAATAATTATCGGATCATGTTTGTTTTTGGGTGGAAAGCGCTTCCAATAAAACATAATTGAATGACTCATTTCACATATTCATCATTTTCAATAACACCCGAACTTTTTATAACTTTGAGGTTAAAATCTCAGTAGAAAATTTTAAAACATACCGAAATGAACAAAAACAGTCGAGTTCTTATACACTTAATTATAAAATATCAAATATTTAAATCGTTTGGATTGAATTAACAGCGATGACGAGCAAAAATAAACAAAGTGAGCGACGCGTGCATTAAGAGCGTCCAACGTCAGACCAAGCCTTTGTTTAATTTGGAGATGTGTTGTTGGAAAATCGAAAATATGAGGAAAAATTCGTTCATTAAGGTTCGTTGAAGCGCTACAGACTCTCAAAATATCAAAGAGAAAAACAATCACCCTTATATGTCATCTCAAATGCAATTAACTTTTTCCATTTACGAAGTTGTCGGAATATTTATTTTGAAGCAATAAAAAAGCTTCAACACCGACACGTATCGCTTTTCTTAAGAATCGTGACAGACTGGAGTTTAAAAAAAGAGCTCTAAAACGAAGTAAAAGAAGTTGAATGTGTAATGGCATAGTCTCGCAGGTGCAAGGGATTCTTCTTCCTTTTACTGCGGCGTCGATTTGAGAAGTTTTAATACTTGATGGAGTGTGCCGCGGTTCATGCCGCATTTCAAGTTCCGTGCAGATTCTACTTGAAGTAAGAATGCTTGCACACTCAATAGAAAGAATTCGCGCTTTCAAGACTCCGCTTGTTATGTGAAATCAGATGCTAAAGAAGGAACTAACACTTTATGTTTACGCGAACATTTATCAAATTTTTTTCCCATCGAAGTTATTCATTGGAAACAAATGTGACTTTATTGGATTGAAGCATATGTCTGCGTATGATATGATTAAAAGCAAAGAGGTATTATTTGTGCATATTTTGTTTAATGCAGAAACGGATTATTAAAGCGTGGAATATGAATCGATTATAAACCAGTTATTTATGTCGTTATCGCCTGTGATGTCATGAAAACAATGGCTTTGTGCTGCCGTCAGACATTATGCGACAATAGCCTTGAATATCCGTATATCGCCGAGTCGACCGACACGAAATAATTGGGATGTAATCGCGAACGCCTGGTCAGCGTGTCCGTTATCTTTGATGTTCGAAGGTTGGGTGTAACCCCAAGGCATTGTATTACATAACCTTAATGCTGAAGACTGATGAATTTGATAATGCATTGTTTGATGGTTCAATGGTTTTCAGTTACCTACAGGATACTGTCAAGGTGGCGATTCCGCGGACGATTTCAAATTCCCGGTCATTTCCCGGTTCTTCACGGTCAAGTTTTTCAATTTCCCCAGGCAACTAGAAGAAACGCATTTATAGTTGTCGCAAAATGCAAACATTTATTTTTATTCGTGACGTTCTTTCTAAACATCCTTTTACCCTTATGTGAGCAACCAACTTTCTCTACGTTGATGGGCAACCGGGTACCCACATCTGGTTTTTATTTATTTATTGCGTTCTAATATGGTCGAAATCAACTGAAACCGATTTTATTTAATAAATAGACATAAATAGAAACTATATGTGCTATTTCCATGACATGTATAGATCGGTAGAGAAGTTTTTGAATGAAAATAAGAGCACAGGTTTCGAGCGCACAGCGGGTAGCGCTCGAAACACGTACAGCGGTCGGTAGCTGCTCCCAATTTTTGTAAAAGTGTGACATTATCGGTAGTTGATACTTACGAAAAAATTTAAACTCTTGAAATGGTAGATTTAATTGTTCGTTTCAGAAATCAAAAGGCGAAGCAAGTGTATGATACTTATAACGCGACGAATCCAGATTCTACTCCTTCGTGGCGGCCCATGACTACACAAGAAATTTACGCGTTTATGGGGATTTTGATTGCTGCGGGGTCGAATAATTCAAACACTGATCATACAAATGAGATGTGGAAAAGGACTTCTTTTCCTCCTCATCGCGCAACGATGGGTTTGAAATTATTCCGCGCAATAATTTGATTTATTCGTTTTGACGATGAGAATACGCGCCAAGCACGAGCACAAGAGGGTAAAGCTGCTCCTATTCGTGACATGAGGATAATGCTCAATGCAAATTTAGCTTAAATATATAAACCGTCAGAAAATTCGACTATCGATGAGCAGCTTTATCCTTTCCGTGGTCACACCAAATTCACGCAGTATATACCTTCTAAGCCGGCTAAATACGGCATCAAAATTTGGTGGATTTGCGACTATGACAATGCGTATCCTTTGATTGGGATTATTTATAGCGGGAAAGTCGGCAATATTCGTGAGAAAAACCAAAGAGAGAGGGTTGTCAAAGATTTTGTAGCTCAATTCAAAAACAGTGGGAGAAACATTACTATGGATAACTACTTTACTACCTTGCCTCTTGCTTAACATTTGTTATCTTGGAAATTAACAATTACGGGTACTTTGAAAAAAATAAGCCTTATATCCCTAAAAAGATGGCCGCTCATGAATCTCGAGCTCAATACTCTTCTCTCTTTGGATTTCATGAACGTAATGTAACTATTTGCTCACATGTACCTACCGAAAAAAACTAAAGCTGTCATCTCACTGTCTACTACGCACTCCGATGCTGCTGTGAATGACGATGAACAAAAGATACCGAGCATTATTACTAATTATAATAAAGACAAAGAAAGAAAGACAATAAAGAGTTGCGTCACTTGCCAAAATCCGGTGTGCGATGAACATTCATCAACAAAAGTATTATGTTCCGACTGCGTTGAAAAATGTAAAATTATTCCTATTGAACATGAAAATTATTATTAGACCTTTGGTTTTTTACTTAACAACTATTAAAATTATTTAATTATTGACCTGAATTATTTGATCAGCGCATGCATCATTTACAACATCCGTATCCAAATAAATAAGTCACTTTTCTTCTAGTGGGTACCCGGGTACCCGGTCGGCCCCCAGAGCTACCTTTTTTCAGAAGCTGAACTTTCAAATAAAATAAAAAAATTTTTATGCATGTATTATAACCAATAGCTTTCTAGATAAACAGATAAAAAATTGCAAAACAAAGCAATTTTAAAAAGGATACTCAAATTCTCAACAAAAAAATATCATTTTTTTCTACAAAAATTAAAACAGTTGAACTCAAAACTGGAAAAATCAATTTACGATAACAGAAAAAAACAACAGATTCCCAACAAAATGGTTCATTCTTTAATCAATGTGATGAATTTTCAAATAACATTATGAATCTTCAACCACAACAGTTAAATTCCAAACCAAAAATATGAATTTTCAACTAAAAAGATAAATACTTAAATTGAGAACTTCAATTTTCAACCATGAATGTCAATATTCGAACAATAAGATTAATTTTCAAATCATTTTCATAAATTCTAAGAAAAATAGTTTTATTTTCAATTTTGAAAATCAATGTTCAACTAAATACTTGAATTTTCAACAACAAAAGGTGAATTGATTTTTAACAAAGTACCAACAATTTCAACCATAGGTGAATTTTGAATAGAAATACTGCTACAGTATCAAAAAAATTTAATTTTCAACGAACAAGTTTGAATTTTAAACAAAGAAGTTGATTTTTTACCTAAAAAAGGATGAATTTGCTATGAATAATGTTAACAAGCTTTCGATCATAATTCAGAAATATTTCTTCTTCGGAATACTACTTCTACTCTAACGACGGCTTGAAGTTCTTTCATTATCTAGAATTAATAAAGGGGAACTTTAAAACTAGAATGAATTTCGAATTGGAGGAACGTTTTAAAAAAATGTCTCTTTTCTAAATCCGAATTATAACTAGTTTAGAAAGTTCCCATTCCATGTAAAAAATTCCCTGTTCTAAGTGAAATTATATGTCTTCACTGAAACTCCCTACCCTAAAAGACAAATGAGGAAAAGCAAATGAAGGGTAGAAATTCAAAAACGTATAAGAGCCATTTCAAGTAGGGTCATTTTCGTATTTTAACAGGTGGAAAATTGACCCTTCTTGAAATGGCTCTCATACGTTTTTGAACTTCCACCCTTCAAATAGAATGTGATAGAAGCATTTTTTTGAAAAAATGAAGATAATAATTCTTTCTGTAGGTTTGGGCTATTATCAATTCGATTATCAAATTTGAAACAAATTTGCAAAATTTCTTCCTTATAATGGAAAAAATTATGAATCCTTCCTCTCATGGAGTATACATATATATAAAAATATGTTGAGAATCAGATTAAAGGAACGTTGCATTCTTCAAATCAAATAATAAGATATCTTTTTGATTCATAAAAAGAAAGCGGTCATTTTTCGTATTTTTTGGGTAGAATTTTCAAAAGTCTAAGTTGAGTTAAATGAATTCTCAGTTTTTAAATAAAATACCCGGTCATTTCATGGTTTTTCCGCCAGACAATAAAATTCCCGGTCTTTTCCGGTTTCCCGGTCAAGTCGCCACCCTGACTGTATCAGGTACGAAAATGCGATTCCAATAGTAAAAGACTGTAATATTACTCGAAAATTGCAGAACATATAATAAACCTTCGTTCCAAAGTACTTATATTAGTATAAAGTTAACGCGATGTTTAGCGGGAAAGATTGCAGAGTTAAGACGTTTCTTTGTGACGAACATATCCCAATAAAAAAACCTTTTCTTAAAATACTTTCTGCGGAGAAAAAGGGATAGAAGAGAGTTAGAAAAGCAAGTGCAAAGGGAGAAAAGAAAGCATTTTACAGAGCAAAGTGCCCCTACACACAGAGAACCATCCTTCTTCGAACGTCCACGTCGAAGCAGAGTTTCGCACGAAGTACCTTGCGCGTTTAAAGAGCTTCGGACTTCTTTTCCGCTTTCTCCTTCAGAGTGGTGAAAATTTTACGTGCAAGTTTTCCAAGTTCCATCCAATGAAAGTCTAGCCTATTCGAAAAGTGTGATTGAAAATTTATTGAAAAATAATAGGAATCACTTTGGTCCCCAACTGGGCTTAAGAGATTTACTATGGTACCTTAAAATTACGCTTTTTATACTGGTGGACTTACTTTTCAGCGTTGGATTCAAGAAAAATGTTTTGAATTCATGTGTAATGCCAAGTACAGAGGATCTGCATTGGATACATATATATCTGAATTCGCTGGGAAATAAAAGGAAAGTTCACGCTATCAGACTGACGCAACCTGACGGCCCATGGAATGAATATTGGTTGGGGTACTTTTACAGAGCATAGACCAACCCTTGAGCAGCTTGTGATTCAAGCGCGATTACACGGTATGAAATCGTTCACGCTTTCCGACAGTATTTATCCGAGCAGGCAAACACCCAATGAAAAGCTAGGCAAAGAAATACCAAAGTGAGGTATTGTCGAACATGTGGAACACTTGTCGACTTGAATGTACTTTTTTTTCAGAGTTCGCTTCACGATTCTCATGGAATTTTATAACGTTCGGAGACAAGCAATTTCAAGTTACGGCACGATAAAATCCTTCAAGCCAATGTGAGAATCGATATAGGTATCTAGGAAACCAGTGAATTTACCGCATCATCAAGAGCACGACCGTTTCAGGAAGCGAAACAAATCTTCCCAAATGTGACTTTGCTGAAACCCCATTGCGAATTACTTTCAACATCTAGATTCAATAGAGCATGTGCATAAATTATTTCATCCAATCTCATCAATCATGAAGATCTCAGAGATAATATAAACATCTTCTCCTATGACGAATATAATATCTACGATGATGGAGAGAAAGAGATTAATATATGATGATAAGATCTTTGAAATTATACTTTCTCAAGTGAAATAAAGCGGGAGGAAAAGGGGTGTACAGAAAACGTCTCGGTCAGCTATAGTTGATATAGCACTTACGCGGACAGAATTCAATGTGCATTCAGGGTGGCGATTTGGCGGACGCTTTCAAATTCCCGATCATTTCCCGGTTCTTCACGGTCAATTGTTTCCATTTTCCCGGTCAACTAGAAGTAGCATATTTATATTTGTCGCAGAACATTAACATTTATTTTTATTCTTAACGTTCTTTCTGAACATACTCTAACACAACAGATCAAACATTGCAGAATAAATCAATTTTGGGAAGAATACTCTAGTTTTACACAAGAAATATCATTTTTTAAATGGAAATTGGACCAGTTAAACTTTGAATTTTAAAAGTCAATTTTCGATAACAGAGAAAAACAACAGATTCCCAACAAAATAGATCATTTTTCAACGAATGTCATGAATTTTCGACTAAAAAGATAAATAGCTAACTGGAGCACTTCAATTTTCAGCCCTACAGGTGAATATTCAAACTAGAAGATTAATTTTCAAATAGAAAGGATCATTTTCTAAGAAAAAAGATGTTTTGAAAATAGTCGAATTTCAAACGCATTTTTTTGCGTTTGAAATTCGACTATATTTAAAACATTTTTTCGATCAAAAATGGAGCAGTAACATTTTTAGTTCAAGAAATCAATTTTAAACCATGCATAAGTGTTTTATACTAGAGGAAAGAATATTTAATTACAGGAGTGGAGTCTCAAAACAGATAAATTAGGTTTCACTGCAAAAAATGAATTGTCAACGAAAATTTGATTTTTCAAATTTTTAATTGAAAAAAATGGATGTTTATCTAAACAAATAGATGTTTAACAAGAACTATAGAATCTCCAATTGAAACAAGTTAAATTTTCAGTTTAAAAAAATTACTTATAACAAAAAAAACTAACTTAAAAAAACTATCTTTCAACAAACAAACAAAACTAACTGTCAAACAAATTATTAGATTCATACACAAAATGATAAAGAATCAAATGCAATTGTAGATATTTAACTACAGTAGTTGAATTTTAAACCATAAAGATACATTTTTAACTGAAATGATGAACGTTTAACTGCAATAGTTCATTTTTTGACAAAAAAATTAATTTTCAATCAAAAAATACAATTTTGTAACAGAAAGGTTGAAATTAACCACAAAATAAAAATTCTCGAACAAAAATGTAATGGTGACATTTTTGGCTTGAAAAATTAATTTTAAACTAAACATAAGGTATGTATGTGAAGTATCAACGGTGTAATTTAATTTTCATTCTAAAAGACGAATTTCCACCGAAATGTCGAATTTTGAACTACAAAAGATAAATTTCCCTTAAAAATAAAACAGTTGAATTTCCAGTTGAAGTAATTGATTTGCAACCAGACTGATGAATTCTCAGATATATAATGATGAATCTCCAAATGAATAGATGTATTTTAAGCAAAAAGATGAATTTTTGACCATAAAGATCAATTTTCTAGCAAAAAGTCAAACTTGCTTGTTTTTATCGAATTTTCTCGTTCAAGTTGCACTATTTCCATTCAAAATTCACGTCTGGTTGAAATTTTAACTACTTTGTTAAAAATCAATTCAAGTTTTTTTGGTGAAAAATTCAAGTATTTAGTTGGACATTGATTTTTGAATTTGAAAATTAAACTGTTTCTTTCAGAATGTATGAACTTCGTGGAAAATTTGACTTTTTTGTAGAAAATAATCTTTTTTTTATTTATCAGCATTTGGAACTCGAAAGTTCATTGCCTCATCTACCCGAGACCGCCACGCGTCCCTATCCT
>WSXT02110369.1:0-11210 GCA_011762715.2 Neuroterus valhalla
ACTATAGAAGTCCGTGCATACAGATTTGAATTTTAGGAATCTTTAATAAAAAAACTTAGCAATTTGTAATTGGATTTAAAAAATTATGTTTCAACCGCATTACACATCACATTATCTATAAACTTCGGGAATTCCCTTACAATAGAATTATCGAATGAATTATTTCCAGTCACTTATTTGGAAAAGAAATTAGGAAGTGTCATAGTTGGAAGAATTCTTCATTGTTATTATTATTATTATTATTATTATTATTATTCTTTTTACAGTTTTTCATGATTTCCTTCCTCATAGAAGAAGTTTCGTTATGTCAACTATTTCGGAAAGATTTTAATTGGTGTAATTGCACGTTCCTCATTTATAGTATTCAATAAATGTAGGGGTAGGGGGGAGGGGGGCAGTTCATCGTTTAACTATCGGCGTCTTCGAATGGTAAGTGGGTGTTTCGAAATTTCGAAATTTGAACAATCGAAAATGCTGAAAAATGTCATGACATCTCGATTGTTCAAATAGTCATTTTCTGCAGTACTTTCTCCTCCTCGAATCATTTTTATCCGGGATCGGTTTTTGCCATCGAAATTGTTCCCGGACTAATATAATTGTTTACTACAATAGCCAGATCCTTTATAACAATTCTTTTCTTCAAAAAATTACTCCTTATCCCATACAAAATAGGAAATAAACATTTCGATCGATTTCTATATCTCAATCTTCTTGGAGTGTAAACATATACTCTGTCACAATATTGCGAATAGAATAATTCAGAATAATTTTCAAAATTTTTCTTGCTACTTCAATATAAATTCTGACTCAATATTCTATTGCAATATCTCGGAACATTTAGAATATCATTCCAAACATTTTCCGTAAAGCTATTTTAGCATGTAGAGTAATATTTACGAAACATTCCATTGCGATACTGAAGGAACATTTAGGGCTAATTTGGGGCGATGTTTCAATATTACCAACGAGGAAAATTACAATGTTTCTGAAAAGTATATACAACGTATAACGACGGATTATTCTCAATGTTCCATCATAATATTTCCGTAAAATGAATGGAATATATATTGCTAAGCGGAAAAATCCATCAATCTTCCATTGTTTCTGTGCATTCCCTGTACATCTGAGGGGTGAACATGTTCTTATCAAAAATACATTAGATAAAATTTTACGCCAAAAAACACATGTTTTTTTTGTATCTGTGTAGCTCAAATCCTGATAACTAGATTTAAAAATGGTCAATAGATAAATTGAAGTAAACGTAAAAACCTGTGATTTAAAAAAAAATACATTGTTCTAACTATGATAGATCGGGAGTTAGCACCTGCCAAAAGTGACCCATTTCGACCTGATTTCACAGGTAAATTCTCCGAGTTCAGTTTTTTGTAAATAGCTCGTTCCCGGATTGTCACAGAAGTACACAAATTATAATTACAAGCAGACTTGATTCTGCGTAAATTGAAAACAAAACATTTTTTACCCCTAATGAGTCACTAGCTATGGCCTTTCAAAAATACCCCTTTTTTGTCCTTTTTTAGGAATAAATTCAAAATTCGTGTTTTTTGAATGTCACTTGTTCCATGAATGTCACACGAGAGAGGTATTGGTAGATAAACGGAAAAGGACCTAATTCTGCGTAATTTAAAGAAGAAAAAAAAATGTTCCTACCCTCAATGGGTCACGAGTTATGACCTCGCATTTTTTGGCATTTTTAAATGAAATGTCTACTAGAGACGCTTTTTATAGATTGAAAATTAATGGTCAATCATTTTTTATAAATAAATAAATTATTGTTGATATTAAGTCAAATCCGAATACCCTCAATTCCACTTAGCGAGTAAGAAATTCATATATTTGAAATCTACGAATTTTTCTAATTTTAACGACATGGAATTTGCCTATAAAGGTTTCAAAATTTCAAAAGAAATGAACAATGAAATTATAATAAGAGGGAAATTTTTTCCATTGAACATGCATGTGTTTTCGACTTTTATAGGCCAACAATATGTCATTGAACCAGAAAAATGTGTAAATTCCAAATTTATTATTCTCACGTCTTTACTGGCAAAATTAGGAAGAATGTGTAATAAGATGCACAGGCAAGCGACAATCCACGGCCATGTGATATTTATCGCCTTTTTCAAAAAATATTTCCGTGTTCCGGGACGAAATTCTTGTCACAGAATATGACCTCTTATTATGGACCCCCAAATGAAGAGTAGCTCGTGCTCATAGTCAGAGGTGATTGAAGGGTCATTAGCGACAATAGACACAAGGGGTGATGGTTTCACTGGAAGGCGAAGGCAACCCAGGTATCTCGCACGCTTCTGGGCATCGTCCGATTTATAGCTCCCGTGTAATAACTCATGATACCTATTCACTAATCCTCAAGTGCTCTGCCCTTTATTCTGCTCATAACTAATTATTAGAGCGCCTACGAATCGCTAATTCAGTCACGTCCGTCCACCTCGCAGCAAATATCAAATTGCGAGCATTCAATATTCAAGAATTCCAATTCCTAAAAGCTTTCAAAATTGAAAAAAAATTTTTGATACAAAGTATTTTCTGTGCGTTATAAGAAAAGTACTGATTTATGGTGAAGCTTTAAGAAAATTTTTAAAGTGGAGTTGCTCTTCATCTTCACATTCAATAAGGGATCTTTTCAACTAAATTAATGAGTAACAGTATTACTATGAATTAGTAGAATTTCTCCCAAGCAAATAGGAAACGACAGGGCAATATTTAGCTGCACGATTTCTTCCCACTTCAGAATGTAATTGTAAATACAACTTTTGATAATTTAAAGTGATTGGCTCTGAATATGCGGAAATTTTGAGTGTTCAAAATTGCGCCTTATAATAAATTCTGTTACATGTTTAATGCATTATCTCTGGTTCTACTGATGCTATCGGTTTAATTCTTTTTTGATTTGAAAGGTAAGAGTTTCAGCTTTCAGTCACGTGAATGTTGTACCTTCGACTTGAGCACCTTTAGAATAATAACATTTTGATTGTTTAAATAATATCATCATAATGTTAACCACAACGATATCGATCACAAAAATTACTATCGTGTTTGTAATGTTTCTAGCTACAAAAGCTTCTTTTCAAAAAGAAGGGGCCGTTACTAGTTTAATTACGAACACGATAGTAGTTTTTATGATCGATATCGTTGTGATTAACATTATGATAATATTATTTAAACAATCAAATTGTTATTATTTGAAAGTTGCCCAAGTCGAAGGTACAACATTCGCGTAACTGCAAGCTGATACTATTACCTTTCGAATAAAAAAAGAATTCAACCGATAGCACCAGTAGAACCAGAGATAATGAATTAAACATGTAACAGAATTGGATAAGACATTGAAGTTCACGATGGTCATATTTTCGAGAAAAAATTTTTTTGAACAAAAACCTAGTATACGTGTTTGTTTATTTTCAGCATAGACTCTAAAAAAAATTTTGGAACCAATCAAAATTGTCAAGTTAAAAAGGTGTTCGATTTGTAAAAGAATGGCCCATATTCGTATTTGCCTTAGTCATCGCTACCCAGGGTGGGTCCCTAATAGAACACATATTCTTTCAATTTTGCAGTTGGTAATTTAGAAATACTGCATTTGAATGTACTTTTTTTCGGAAATTCCGATGATATGTTACATGCATTACCAAGTTATCATTTACCCTTTATCTTCCATTCCTCTCATACATCCTTCCCATACATGTTCCCATGTTTCTTCTTCCCATTCACATATTCTGCACTATCTTTTCTCCTTTTCTTCCCAATACATCGCCTCCCTGACCTCGTTCCCCAATCTGAATCTAGCTGTTCTTGTCCATCTCTTATCTCCCCACCCCTTTTTCCAAATACTTTGGTAGTCCTTCCTTTTTGATAATTTTACACCATTTATTGTATTTTGATTCATTAATCCTTCCCCATCTTTCTATTAAATGGCTTTCCTTATCTTTCTCTTCTGATTCTTCAAAATTTACACCGATTTCTTTTCCTATATGTCTATCTATGAGGAACTCCCTCCTTTCTTCTTCCCATTTCGTTAACTCCATCGCCCTTCCTCGTCTTTCTTCCACTTCCTTCAGACATTTTTTCGCTAACTCTTTTCCTCTTCCCTCCCTTAGCTTTTCTTCAAATTTCCATGCCCTCTTTCTTGCTCTGATATACAATTTCTCCCTTTGCTCTATATCCTGAAACAGTTATAGTTCAGTTCAATCAGTTTGGCTTTCATTCCTCTGGTCACCCTTCACCTCTTCAAATCCTAATGCGAATCCTCCAACCTCTCCGTTACCCCCTTTTTCACCATATGTTAGTGCTTTATTTTTAACAGCATACTCATCTGTTGCCTCATCTCGCTCCAGCATTTCAGCTGCCGCATTCATCTCTTCTCTATAAATACCTTGGCTGTTATCGTTGCTTTCCACCATAGCCCTTCTTCCTTACACTTTTAACCTATTTTCCACGCTTCTCCCTTTCTACCTTTACTTTACTTACCCATACCCCCTTAACGTTTTGTTCTTTGCCGTATGCTCTCTCATCTCCGACGAATTTCCTTCCAACTCCTGACACCATACCACCCATCCTTTTACCTCTCTTGTGTTCTTCTGAAGCTTCTTGCGTCTTTCATACAAACCCATTCGGCAACATTCGTTTCAAGCTCTCTCAATCTTTTTTATTGGTCCACCTCTCACTCATCATGATCTCATCCCATTTCCCCACCACCTTTCTCAACCCTTTGTTCTCCTTTACAATCCTGACACATTTCAGGAAGTTACCCTTACTCATTTCTTCTCCTTTTTTTCCTTCTTTCACTTGCATCCATTATCCTCTTTTCCTCACCCTGTTCCCTCTGCTCTAAGCTCCTCTTTCCCTGTTTCAGATCCATGCTACGCCGTTCACCTATAACCTGTCGCTGCCTATGATAACCTTGCTCCCTTTACTTCTCTCCAATCATGCTCTCCACTCGATTCAATTCTTTCTCCCCTCCCCTTCAGAGTCTATTGTTTCTCACAATTTTTCCCTTTTCCTTCTCGCTTGCTATTTTAATATGAGCACATTCGAACGTCCTTCTATCTTCCTCTTCCAGGCCCTTAACCCCCTTCCCTTTTACCTTTTCTCCTATTCATCAGCTCCTTCTTTTCACAATTTAATAAACCATGTTTAGTATTTAGTATACCTTTATTATACATTCAATATACCTGTCCAGCATACTACAATTATTTCATTGTATTTAATAAAAATGTGAAAACTACATGAAACTACGATTCTTTCAAGTTTCACGATCCTAGCTTTCTACAGATTGTAAAAATGAATATATATAAGAAACTAATTTTATTTCTTTTGAAGTCCTTGTAATGTTATAACAATTTTTACTGTATTTTTGAAAATATAACGTTATACTAAAAGTTTTGAGAAAATAACAAATTTCAAAGCGTCGATCAACCCTGGAGTTTCGTTGGAACAATTAATCAGTTTTTGTATTTTTTGTATTCATGTACCATGCAATCCTTTATTTAATCTTGAGAATGTAAATTAATCTCCTGTGGAACTTAAGTTGTGATTGTGTACAAAAAGGTTCTTATTTTTATTTTTTCAGTGAGGTCATCCTACTATCATTCGTCTAGCTAAAATGTATGATAAGAGCAAGCTGAGTGATCTTCTTACGAATTCGGATTTCCGAGCTGTAGATGAAGCTGGAAAGCCTTTCGCACCAAGCCATGAAGTTTACAAGAGGATGTCTGAAGAAATGGAGAAACAGGGTAGTAAGTGTTCTGCGAAACACATTTACCAAATATTGCGTGGTGATCGGGGAGGTATGCTTAGTAAAACCATTGATGTTTTTAATATTAAGGCAGAAAGCGATACAATTTTCGATGAGTTGCGGTGCAGTGTCTTTTCTTTGAGCGATCCGTATAGAGAAAAATCTGAATTAGAAGAAGGGAAAACTTTCCAGCTTGTGATTTCAAGCGACTCTTGGATAAATCTTCAATCTAAAAGAACTTGCAAAAGTAGAAGATATTCTGTTCTGAAAAGGGGCAAGTGGACAAACGAGTTTTCGAGAAAAATTTTTGACCAATCAAAAATTCAGTGTGCATTTAGTTTTCAGCGGATTAAAATTTATAACAGCAGCGAAGCTAAGAATCACGCAACGTTCGAAGCGAATTGTAGAGAATGTGGTGCACATTTGCTTGCACAGCTACATTTAAAGCCAGGGAAGAATAGCGATGCTATATTTAATTGTAAATTAAAAAATGCACCAATGAACTTTATTCACACAAAAAAAAGACATTTACGGGGGAATTTGAGAGCAGTAGTTTCCTGTTGACTGTTAGATTCAAAGATGACAGCCAAAGAATGGCGACTGGAAAGAGCATCTGCATTAAACTTTAATGAAGGAATGGATCCGAATATTCCGAATGCGGATGTTTTGCGGAAAGCAAAGCGGGAAATGCTTGATAAGCATTTGAATCTCCAGGGCAACGATCCTATACAAAATTTAGTTCATGCAAAATGTTTCACTTACCCACGTGCGATAAAAAGTATTGGCATTTATCCTTTTTTCTGTTATTATTGAGATGATCTGCAGGAACAATGGTATAAATTGGCGTTAAAAGAAAACAAAGATTCAGAATTCATAATGGATGCCTCTGGTTGTTTTTGCCTTCCAATTATTTATCCTGATGGTAAGAAGTCACCCCACCTTATGATGTTTTGCTGTATATGTAGAACTAAAACCTACAGTTTCCCAGCATTCCAGATGATATGTGCTCGTGAAGATGCTCAAACCATTAAAGATTTTCTCGCCCAAATCAAAAAGCGAGTTCCATCACCGCGAATATTTGTATCTGATTTCGGCAAGGCAATTCTAATTGCAGCGGCACACGTATTTGCCGAGTGTGTAGACTTTCAAGATTATTTAAAAAGGTGTTACCACATAATAATGTCAATAGGCATGCCAGTCTTATCATCGTGCTACATTCGATTAGATGTAAGTCATTTTGTAAAGATGTTGTGCGAATGGCCATGTATGAAAAACTCACTAGAAAAAGCGCGCGAATTTACCGTGAAATCATTGTGTTATATTTACAAGTGTAGCGATTTCAATGTAGTAGAAGAATCACTTAAGGCTCTTCTCATTGTACTGATGGGCGAATATATTGGTTGCGCAAAAGGAACAGATAAGAAATTAGAATCAGAATGTTATCTAGAAAGGATGGATAAAAGACTGCAAGGAGTAAGATTTGAACAACCTGATTCGACCTCTGAAGGAGATTCTGATATTGCAGATGAATGCTTCAGTAATGCAGAAGCAGCATTCCAAGATAGAGAAACCATTACATCCACTGATGAAGAAGATGCAGCAACTAAGGTTGAAGAAAAATCAAGCTCTGGACCAGGTGCATAGAAAACCTGGGCTCGGGACATCTTCGAAGGAGCAAAAAGATTAGCTGCAGAGTCACCTGAAGGGACCATTGCGAACGCCTTTTACAATGAAGCTGCTGCGAGAAAAATAGTGATTCTCATGGCGTCTCTGCCTTTTTGGACTGGTATCATGAGACCATATTTTCAACGTGGAGAAGAAGTTGCTACCTCTGCCCCATCGGAATCCGAGTTTTCCTTCCTGAAGACGACAGTTTTTCCTCCACGCATGCGTCCCTTACGTGCGGATAAATTGATTCTTCTGCACATGGAGTATCTGCATCAGAGAGTAAAAATGGCTGCAGCAGAATCAAATGTACTTAGAGGAATAAAAACTTCAGAGAAGAGGAAATATTGTACAGAGCCGTTTCAACACCAAGGACTTCCAGATAATGCAGTCATAATCGACGAGAATTCCGGATCCACTGATGAGTTGGACAATGATGAACCAGTGATTGATAAATCTAGGAGGAATTGTTCAACTCCTCTAAGTGTCGTACTCGAAAATTCGAACAAATCTGAGAGTGAACGCGATTCTTTGAATGAAAAAGAAAATTGGAGAGGAAAAAATAACGAGACATCTAAGCGACGAATAGCCTTGAAAATACCAAGAAAATATCTTGATGACACTCCTGACTGGAATTCTATGAACAGGGTGACGCATGTAGGGATTCCGTTATTCCAAAACGGAAGCATCTGTGAACCAGTAATTTTAGGGAAATTTTCTGTAATTTTAGAAGAAACTTGTGGCATCGACTCGATACTCCAAGTTGTCACAAATGGAATTGCGATTTCTGATTGTTATAACATCCAAACAAGAAAGCTTGATTTTCCAATTTTCAGGCTGGCGCATAAGATTCTAAATCAACAAAAATTGGGAAGTGCCGAATATAAAGAGAGAGAGCGAATATCCTATCCCAAATTTCCAGCGAATATCCAGACTTGTTCAAAGTGACGCAGACACGTCAAGTGCAGACAATTAATGCAAACTGCAATGCTGCCAACCTCTGCGAGATCGTTTTTCAAGAAACACCAACTTACACTTCACTACATAAGTGTTTAAAATGCGGCTTCCTGAATAAAAAAAAATTTTCAATGTTACCAGTCAACTTAGATGTAATACTATTAAATGGGTTTCAATGTCTTTAAAATTCGATCGATATTATTAATACAAAAATTCGATGTGTTGACTGTCTGGAGTGCAAAGGAGGGCAGCAACGTGAAGAAAAACGTTATGGTCCTCACATAATTATTGATATTAGCCTCATCACGCATGACTTCTACATCAAACATCTGAAAGACAATCTAAGAAAGTTAGAAGTAGTAGGACAGGACCAGAGATCAGCCGAACTGACGTATATACTTGACGCAGCGCAAGTAAACACCGGAAATCTTAGGGAAGTAAAAATATTCCACAAATTTAAATTATCCACTGTACCACTCAACATATGCGTAGACAAAAATGTGTACAGGTTTGCAGGCATTATAGACTATAGGAGATACTCGAAAAATAGTATGAATGGTCACTATGTGGCGTATACATGGCAAAACGAGTGGTTTAGTTATAATGACGTGTCGAAACATAGAGAGAGAGAGAGTGAGAGAAGATGAAGAAGTTTGCCCGCATGCAATTTTATATGTCTTGTAATTGTATAGATGATTGTATAAGTGCTTAACTGGATATGAACCATTCAATCTTTTTGTATGATATGTATATAATGATCGATAACACCATGTTTTCTTCTTTTAGGTTTTAAAATAAAATTGTTATGATACTCCAAAACTTAGTTCTTGTAGCCTGGTTCCAGACCCCCTTCACCAACTTACTCCTAATTTATTAATTCTCTATTCTTATTTTTACTTCAAGATAGCCTAACTGTTAACATTGAAATTCTTGAAGCACTGTGAGAATGTGGAGATAACTTTTTCAATTGAATAAAATTCAATTCTCAAATTTCAGAGGGAACCGGAAGTTTTGTTATCAAGAAGAAAAACGAATTTTCAGTACGTTGACGTAGAAAAAAAGTAAAAAAATTCCCGCAAAATACAAACTATCAAGTGTTACTATAGGAGAGAAAGGCGTGCACAGTAAATAAGTTTTGTCATAATTATTCTTGATCGATTGCATAAATATATCAATGATTATAGCCTAATCATACAATATATTAATATTTTTTAATTAAGGTATTTATATTCATCTCATAACACTTCATCTGAATCCAATCAAAAGGTGGACAAAAAGTTGAAACATGATTAAAATACGCAATCTTATAGCATTATTCGAAGAAAAAATGTTCTCTTCCTATAGAAGCCAGAATCCCAACCATAACTCTCGAAGCTTCAAAAATGTAATGTAACTAATGTAGAATTTACGTAACAGTGAATTATATAGGTTATTTTAGTGAATGAGACGAAAACTGAGGACCTTTTATCTCATGTTATAGAATGTACGTATTTGAGTTCCATACTTTTTACGTAATTGAGTTCCATATTGTTGCGTTTTTGCGTTACATAACTGATACGTACTTGAGTTGCATATTTTTTACGTATTCGAGTTACATCTCAAGTAGAAATTCACAACTGGCACGGTACCGCGCCAGTATCAAACTATACAAGTTGATGCTGGCACGGTATTGGCAGAAAGCAGGCTCTAACTCTGGCACGTTACTGGCTGACTTCCAAAAGATGACACTGTATGTACAGATTCATTATTAACATACTTATATTTATCCAGTTGCTGTTATTTTTAACGCATATATTACAATTAAAATTCGCACGCATGCTGGGGATTTGAACCTCCGCATAAACCTATTTCTCTAACGCTCGCTACTCGAGACTCTTAACCATTATGCTTTCAGGCCAGTTGGTATTCGTAATGGAAAACAGGAATGCATTTGGCTGCACATTATTACTTTATGATTTTGATTTTTTATGAATATAAATAAACACATTCAAGATTCATAAAACCAGACATTTGAAATCCCAAATTTATGCAAAATAAACATTCTAAAGAAAAAAAAGAATAAAATTCTCAGAAATTTAAAATCCTTCAAAGAGGGTCGTGGAGATATTTGGGGGGGGGGGGTCCTTAATTTTTTTTCAAATACTCTTTTTCAATTTCTTTCATTCCTTTTGTTTGGACGCCATTTTGCATTTTTTTTGCACTGATTAACTGTGCCCCCCCCCCACACTCAAAAATAATAACATATTATTGTTTTCTATGCGTGTATATAGTCTCAAGCTACTTTCTAAAAAAACAGAGACTTTCAAAAATCCCCGGAATTAAATTTTCAAAAATTTGAGATGTCTCGAGAACGAATAGAGATACTTGGAAAATAGCAAAAACTCTAAAAGCGTAACCAAAAACTCGTGTCTCCTGACTCGGATGACAGTGTCAAGTAAATTAAGATGCGCCAACCCTGGGCAAAACTCCTAAGCCGTATTCAGGCCAGCACTTGGTTCGGTACTGGTTAAGTAATGAGCCAGTACTATCCCAAACCATGGCAAAATTCTTGATTCGGTTGCTGGCCATCACTGGAACTCGGTGCTGGTTTGGTACTAAGCCAGTATCACTCGAACCCACTGGAGAAATACTAAGTCGGTTGCTGGCCAGCATTCAGATTTAGTACTGGTTCAGTACCGCGCCAGTGTTACACAAGCATTGCGCCGACAATTGGCGTAGTACCAGCATGCAGTACTGAAATTTCTCCACTTTTACAAATGGCGCAGTACTATGCCATTCGTAAGGACCAGCATATGTCCGACTTTTCCACTTGGGA
>WSXT02110380.1:0-11210 GCA_011762715.2 Neuroterus valhalla
AAAAAAATAAGTAGTTAATCAAAGTAGAAGTGGGGATTGGTGCCTTGGTGGTGTGTTATGAGCCAGGAGGGGGGGGGGGGGGGCGGGAGGGAGAGGATAAATGTCAAAATGTGATCCTTATCAGATTTTCGAAAATTATATTTTTATGCCTTTCATATTATTTATACTTCTGTTCCTCGCGTAGTTAAGTAACGCTCACATTATTCTTCATAGAATTCCAATAATTTTAATAATTATTATATAATAATTCTAATAAAGCCAGGGTTAAAAAAAGATGAGGACAAATAAAGGTAGGACTAGTGGGGGAAATAAAACGGGGATCATGAAGGGTTTCGAAAAAGAAATTCACGGTGGTGTTAAGGGTCAGGGGGTACAAATGAGGGCTATGAAGATAGGAGGGGTGACGTGCAAGTTTGTGACTGCGTATAATAGGTATGGGACGGAAAGGAATGAAGGTGAGGTAGGGGATCTTAAAGGCGAGAGAAAGAAGTAAATATTTGTACGGGGGGAGGGGGGGGGGATTTAATGCGAGAATAGGGAGAGAAGGAGGTCTCTACAGGAATGAGGAAAGTTTCGAAAGGAAATCAAAGGACACGTTCATGAATAAGGAGGGGGATATTTGAAGGGACTGAATGGTAGATAGAGGGTGGACGGTCGCCAATGGTATGATAACAGGGGTAGAACACGGAGAGTACACGTATGTGAAAAAGGTGGGGGCATCAGTGATATACTATGTGGTCATGAATATGCAAGGTGGGGGGAGATGGAGAGATTCTCAGTAGAAGCAAGGATAGAATTGGACCATCAGTCATTAGTCTTCTGGAGGAGAAGAAGAAGTTTCGATAGAGGAGAGGGAATCATGGACGAAGGAGGCTATAGAGAAATACTAGGAGCAGTAAGGATAAGTGAGTTTCGAAGGAGAGTAGGTGAAAGAGATATGGAGGGATCTAAAAGTGAACGTCAAAGGGTGTATGCAAATAAAATTCAGAAAGAAGAAAAAAGGAATGGTGAAACCGTGGAAGGATAGGCAATGCAAAAAGATGAAGAGAAGGGTAAAATAGAAATACAAAAAATAGAAGAGGGAACCGCGAAGAAAGAGGAGTACGTTGAAATTACGAAAGAGGTTAGGTTGATGTGTAAAAAAAGAGAGCAAGGGAGAAAGAAAGGTCTGGAAGAGGAGTTGAAAAGCGTTAAGACCAAGGGGAACGTGTTGAACATAAGTAATAGGTTTAAAAGTAAAGGGAGGGAATCATTGATAAGGTAAGATGTAAGAAGTGGAGAGAGTTTCTCAAAGAGTCACTTCAGGGCTTAGACTAACGAAAAAGAGACGAGAGAAGTAGAAGAACGAGAGATGCAGGGGAGATAAAATTGAATGACGAGGAGATGAAGATACAAATGAGAAAGTTAAAAAGGTCGAAGGCACCAGGATTGGAAGGGGTGCAGAACAAAGCATGGATGTTTGGTACAACAGCAGTTAGAGACAGATTGAAGAGGTAGTAAAAAATGTTTGGAGAGGTGAGGGATGCCCAGGAGAGTGCAGGGATAGGTCGATAGTTGTGCATAAGAAAGGGGATGAGGATAAGCAGGAATATTATAGAGGAATCACATTGATGAACACGGCGTACTGAGTGTGCGCAATGGTATGAGCGGAGAGGCTACGGAATGATGTTGAGGGGACAGACATATTGCCAGAGACCCAGGCGGGATTCAGAGCGGGTAGGAGAATTATCGACAATATTTATATTTTGCAGCACGTGGTGGAAAGAGAAATAACGAAAAAGGGGTCAAAAGCCCTGAAAGGAGCGTTGCCATCAGTGGATAGGTGAAGGTTGCGGGAGGCGAGAGAGGAGAGTTAAGAAAGGTCTGATCACGAGAGTAAGAGAGGTGTCTAAACAGACGCAGGATAGGGTGAGAGGGTCGAGACAGGATCTCGGAGGGTTCTTGGGTGGATAGGGGGTTTAGCCAGGTGTGCCCACTTAGCCCAAAGCTTTTAGTGATCTTAATTGCTGACATGGAGAGGAAGCTGGAGGAAGAAGTAGTAGGGATAGTGAGGGTAGGAAGGGTTAGAATTTGGTCACTCGCGTATGCAGATGACATAGTGTTCTTGACAAAAAATCAGGAGGTCTTGAAGGAAATCAGGAAGAGGTTGAGAGCATACCTGGATAGGAGTCAGTTAGAGTTCAGTGCAGAAAAGTCTAAGGTAATAGTGTACAGGATAGGGGGTGGAAGTAATAAGGGGGAAGATTGTAAGTGGAAGCAGAGCGCGCGTGGCGATGCAGGAGGTGAAAGAGTTTCTGTACCTGGGTTTCCTATTTAGGAAAAATGGATAAGTGGATGAGGGGGGTGGGGGTGGGGGCAAATGTTTTGATGGGGCAGGTGTGGGCATCGGGAAAGAGGTTTTTTGCAGATGACTTTGAAAGGGGGATCCTTTAGATCGGACAGTCTAGATCAAGTGGGACCTGAGCCAGATGCGACTACATTTATAATATTCACCAAAATACTTATTCATAAGGTCATAGTAATAAGTGCAGGAAGGATCTGGGAAGTCCGATTCGAATTCATACCAGGGAGATCATTTATGGGTCAAATATTCAGCTTGAGACAGATCACAAAAAGGAGTTTGAGAGTAACCAAAAAAGTTACTCGCATTCGTTGATCTAGAGAAAACTTTTTCCGACAAGGTAGATAAAGCTGAACTTCGGGAAGCCTTAAAAGAGTGTAGAGTGAATGGTTGGATTCCAAAAGCAGCCAAAGCAATATATAATAGCATGAAAGCGAGAGTGAAAGTAAACGGACAACTGAGTGATTGAAGCAGTGTGAAGGAAGCAAGGATATGCAAGAATGCAAGTATGCAAAGATAGCGATGTGTGAAAGACAATTTTTTACAAGCAAATAATAGACGCCTAAGCAAAATATATTGGATAATAATAAACCTTTTTGAAGAGGATTTTTTAGTGGATTTATTTTAATGGCTTTGAAGAATTCTCCATTTGAAGCGATTACTTGAGAAATTGATCATCGACCTGTGTCGAACGTATGTTGTGGGACGAGTGTGACGTCACGTGCACCCTGGAAGGGATTTGGCCTAATGGGGTTTTAATGAAAATAATAATTATAATAATTCCAACTTCTTTGCATCTTTTTTCCGCGGGCTGCAACTATGAAAAATGTGGGTTGAACCGAATTATAAACTTGAACATCATGTTCGATTTTACCTTCTTGATATTGATAGTAAACGCATTTACTACGAGCATTAATGTCTATCATCTAAAATTTATACCGCTCGTTCCGTTGACCATGATTTCATGCACATTTTATGTAGGAGCATGAATTGCATTTAAGCCAGGACATTCAACGAACAACGATTGGTAAATCTGTTCTCGAATTTGGTGCATAAAGGATATGCTTATATTAAAATCCTATTCCAGCGAGTGATCCGCACTAATCTATTTTACTTACTACGATAGTATTCGTTGTTAGAGTTTAATAGTATTATTTCTTTGAGGTCAGGGCATGACCGGTCATTTAATTGAAAAGAGTGCTAATACCCATCTCCGATAAAATACTGAACATCATTTTATAGTTCATTCTGATTTCGAAAATGAAGTCAAGAGTCCAAAATTCAAACTGGCGGTTCCAAAATGGCGTATATTTCCCTGAAATCAGCCACAGTTTTTGGTGGAAAAAGTTTGTGCAACATGTTAAATGCTCGTGAAGGTACGTACATTTAGAATTAATAATTAAATATGTATAATTCGGAAACATGTTAACGATGTGTGCAATGCATTGCAGGGGGAAAATTTATCTTCTTTTGTACCCAATTTACAAGTTCACGTAGAGTATTCTTTTTTTCCTGCGAGTTTTAGAGTCGAGATTTATTATTTCCTCCGCGGAAAAGTGTCTACTTTTTGAAACCATTTTCACTTGCTGCCTCGAGCTGCCCCATTTCAAGAAAAGTCGTTTTTTAGAAAAATGTCCGACATTTTGTGTCTGCTATTTTGAATTTTTGACTTTATTCTTATATCAGCGACCCAAAAAACCAGTTAATACTTATTTTCAAGTGAATGCATGGCAAATTTTGGAAAATATCCGCCATTTTAAATTTTGAATTTTTGACTCTATTTTTTAAATCAGCGACCCAAAAACCTTATATGGGTATCGAACGAAGTGAAATATCGAGATTCTGATTTTCGGCCAGCTTTTTGGGATTTTGAACCACTGTGCCACTGTGGGACTCTAAACTTCAGAACGAAACAATAAATAAATCTATACCTACTAATCCCATCTCTCCGAGACCTACAGACTTCCGAAAATCCGTAAAAAAAAATTCCACTCGGACTAATCGTTAGCATACTAAACTTACCAACTTACAAACTAGCACGCTTTTCCACCAAAGAACTGAATCCTTTCACAGGAATTTCGAATACTCACGTGCAAAATTCTTCTGACTTTATCAAAAAGATACAACAGGTTCACATTCGATCTCAAAACATCCTTATGAGTTTTGATTAAGTACCTCTCTTTACGGAAGAATCAATCCCTGAAACAATCGATATTACCAAATCCTTCGCCATCTGAACCTCTAAACACAGTAAAAAAAATGAAATAAACACTAATTTAGGGGGAGTATTTACGTGCGACGATAATAACCCTTGGTAGTGTCAGTCCTACATTGTGAACAATAAAAGTACGAAATACCGACCATTTGGGGTACGAATTGCAAAACAAAAGAAACCGAGCAAAACAACTCGGCCTTTCGTATCCAAAGTTTATGAAATATTTGAATCACACTACCAAGGTAGAGTAAACACCATTCTTATTCTATCTGAACCCATACCTTTGATAGAACACTGTCTCAACAATACTTGCTTCCCATTTTATAAACAGTTTCACAGAAAACCTGAGAAGCAACATTGGGATCTCCAATTTTCCGTGTAACAGCTATTATTTTTATTGGATCCATCTCCAAACCACCCAGCTTACACACTCAATAGCCTAAAAAGTAACATACATGTAACAAAACTCCAGAAATCTGTCACTTGTGACTCCCTTGGCGGCCAACCTGTGAAACTATTTCTCACGCAAAGCCGTAAAATGTTAGAAGCGTAGAGAGTAACATTCACCTGCTATTCTAGTAAGAACGTTTCCTCAGCGGTCACAACCAGTGCTGCCAGGTCCAGAAATTCAAAAATCCGCAGAAAATTGGAAAAATTCTTAGATTGGCCAAAAATGCATTAGGGCCGTGAAAAATTATCCTCTAATCCTGCGAAATTCTGAAGATTTTTGAAGATTTCAGCGCTAGAATTTCTTTACATCTGAAGAAAAATCCGCCTATCTAGCAGCACTGGTCACAACTGGCGGTGAGACTAAGGATGCGACTTCTTGCGGCAGCCATCATAACAACAGACCAGCTTCGACCAATGTTATCGGAATGTGACTATTTTGGCATGGAAAATGTTACCCATCATGCTTGTAACTCTGACACTATCCAGTGGAAAAGTAACAAGCTAGAAAATTCCCTACTCGTAACATGAAATAGCTGAGGAAACATGCAGAGCATTAACATGTTGGCTGTTCAATTGGTCATCAACTTCCTCATTCTCAGAGCTGTCTCCATAACAAATAAAGATAACTTGCAGAAGCAGATAAGCAACCACCGTCCTATTCTACGAGAAGGTATCACAGAACAAAAAGGAAGAACTCTCAACACACAGCATCTGAACCATATTGAAACGACCTGCGTTAAAGGACAACTTCTAAACAACCCTCCAGACGGAAAGGTGCCATTAGGTGACCCAGGAGTATATAAAATACCTTGCTCTTGTGGTAAAATCTTTATTGGAGAACCGGTAGAGTGGTGAGCCAACGTATAAAGGATCATGAGAGTAGAGTTGGACTAGAATAGAGTTCCTCTAGGGAGAGTTGGGACATGTGGGAATCGTTTCTGATTGGTAGGGCCAACCGGAATAAGGAGGTCCTTATCAGAGCGCGCTTTTCAATTTGAATTTATCTTACTCTTCCTTCAAAAACAGCCGTCCCTACGCGCATGCGATTTGTGACGATTTCCTTATTCCGGTTGGCCCTAGTTGAACGGTGGGGGTATGGCTGTCCCAGCTCCCCCTAGGGGAACTCTAACCTAGAATATGTGACGCATAAGCACTAGCTGAGAATCATATCAGAACAGGACATAGCAACTTGTTTGACAAAACAACCGTCATCGCATAAACAATCTTCTTCCAAGAAGGCATGGAGAAGCAATCGGAATCCTAAAACACTTTAATAAGATTAATGGAGATAATGATTATAATGTTAATCCGATTTGGCTTTCCGTTCTCCCAGGTTTATTTTTAATAGCACTCGATTGGTCAATCAGGTTTGACAGGTCCCTACTGATGTGGAGCCTTTTGTCCAATCACAGGCATCATTAAGATCATATTTAATAACCACTCAACCTGAAACCTAAGTGGCAGTTCAGCCCTGATGATGTGAACTGCAACGTTCGCGAAACGTGGTAAAAATTGGTAGTTTTGTACACAATCGAAACCTGAAACACCTCCTTTTATTATAATAGCCTCGTAAAAGGAGGCACTGATTTTATTGTGAAGAGTTCAGTTCTTTGATGCGTATTGATAAATATATCTAAGTGTCTCGTGAAGAGTTTTTTTCACTGGACGAAAAACTAGTTTCAGGTGCTCTACTGGGATCTTGAAAAATCGTCGACTCGGCTGAGTTTAGGGTTTGAAGATAATTTTTCTGTAATCCCTAGCTTGGCCACGCAGAGATGATATTTGGAGGTTATGTCTCGGAACTACGTTTACCGACAGCTAATTCAAATCAATAAAATCAAGGGCACAAGAAAATTCTTTTGGAACTCCAATAGATGGCGCTAGTAATTATATCCTTGCCGGCCTCAGGGGAGAAAACTGGTCATCTGAATGATTTTTGTAGCCATGCGTGGTAGATTTATTTAATTTTACACAAAAATTCGTTTTCAGTTGGAGCATCATTTTCTTGAAAGAAAAATAATATGTGAAATATAAACCAGAAAATCAAGTCTCTAACCAGAGTTCCTATTTTTTTGGTCCAGAATTCAAACCTTTTGCTTCAAAATTTAACCATTTTAGTCAGAAATTCTGCTACTTGGTTGAAACGTAACTTTTTTTGTAAAGAATCCAACTTTTTTATCTGAAATTCATCTTCCTGGATAGAGAATTTGTCCTTTTGGTTTAAACATTCGTTTTCTGGTAGAAAAGTATATTGTGCAAGAGAAGCTAAAGCGAGCGCTTGCGCACCGCGTACGAAGTCGAGCACCGAGGCGAAGCCGAGGCATAGCTGAGGTTGAAGGTTATCAAGTTGAAAATTTATATCCCCTTGTTTTTTTTTTGGTTGAGAATTCGACTATTTGTATACTCATTCAACCTCCTTACTAGAGAATACAAAAATTTGTTTCGAACTAATCGTTCCGGGTTTTGAAGTCCAATTTTTTGTTTTAATATTGGACTTTTCTTCAAAAGAATCATCTTTATTGTTGGAAAGCTCTCTTTGTGTGTGTTAAAAATTCATCTTTTTGGTTGAAACCTCCATTATTCTTTTGAAATTTCAATATGTTTAGTCTTGGGATTTCAAAAATCTGGTATCGATAATTATCATTCAAATCGACATCATGTATGCCCCTATTTTTCAATTAGAAAAAGACCTATTTTCTTGTTTTGGAAGCATTTCTGCTTTAAAGTCCTAAATCGCATTGAAAATTATTTCAATTTGCACCTCTGCAAAAATTCAATGTTTTTTGGCTGTATAATAATACAAATAGTGACAAATTCTGAGGCGGTAGACTAACCGTAAAAAAGTGGGCAACGCTTAGAAAGAAATAGAGGATGCTTACAAAAAATAAGGAAAGTGTGGAAAAAAGTAGGGGAAGCGTGAAAATAGGGTGAAGATTGATGGAGATCAAAGGATTCCTAACCTCTAATTTACTGCTGTGAAGTCAGGTCCAGTCACAGCAGTGATACTGTTTCATGATTGTTTTAACGGTACATTATATATTATATCTCAGGATTCTGGAATGTCAACTTCCTCCAAGGTGCATAAAAGGAAGAAATTAGTTTTAAATAATTATCGTAAGCTCATGAAAGTTGAGTGACAAAAATGTTATTTCTAACCCGCTAAGTCGAGATTAAGTCTGAAATTTTCTTTCCAAATTTGTGTAGCTATCCCAGTTTTTCTATATATTTATAGAATGATCAGGGTATAAAAGAACTATAATAAAAATGTCCTCAAAAAAAAAAAAACAAGAAAAACCTATCTTTTTCTGAACTTGAATAGTTGTGTACTTTTTTCTAATTAGTGTTCAAATCCAGTAAATTTTATCTTTTATATAATTTTTGTATAAAATAATAGGAGGCAGTTTCTATTTTTGAAATCTAATCTTATATAATTGCTTCTGCTGGCACTTTGAATATCTATGTGACTCTTGTGAAGTGTATCCAACATTTGAATAATCGCCCTGAGTGTAACTGTAACCCGGATATAAATGTTGGAAAGTTTGCGTCTGTTCTGCTGTTATTTGTAATTAGTGCACATCGTGATATATCATCGGGTTGGTACGGTGATGCATAATATTGCACACAAGTAGTTGAGGTTCAACTTTACAATTTTGAGCCAAAGAGACGAATTCCAAATAAAAAATATCCATTTTTAGTAATTTTGTTATCCTTCAACCTTGAAAAATAGATTTCCGATCATATAAGAATAATGCAATTTTCCACCCGAAAACAAAAATTTTTAACACAAAAATGTATGTTTTTAAACGATCAGTTAGACTTACGATTTGAAAAAATAAATAAGCAACGATACTGTTGGGTAAGCTTAATAAATTTTTTTATTCTTTTCGCATTGGTATAAGGGGGTTTTTAAGGTCGCTGATTACGGATCCAAAGTCAAAATTTCCAAAAACAAAATTGCGAATCTAATATGACGGCGAGTATGATTAATCAATTTTTTCATTCCTTCAAAATTGGTATAAGGGGGTTTCCGGAGTCGCTGATTACGAATCTCAATTCAAAATTTCCAAAAACGAAATGGCGGATCCAATATGTCGGTCGACTATGCTCAATCCATTTTTTTATCCTTTCCTCGTCATCTGTTGAATCGTCTGTTAGACCATCGCTTGATTCAACTGGTAAATGGGTACTTTTTCGAAATCTTTTCTCCGACAATTTGATAGGCAACAGCTGCTCCATCGTTGAGGTGGTTTTTCAAAAAGAAAAATAATTCTCGTTTTGTAAACCCATTCTCTTCAACAGTGCACGAAGAATCTGTAAAAGTTTATAGTGAATATATAGTAATTTATGGTTATATTTTAATGTGTGATATTTCGTAATTTTTGGCAGATGGATCAAATAATAACTTTTTATACTCCTCCGTCCTTTTCTACAGTCTCCCCAAATTTTTATGATTATCAATTCAACGAAAAATCCTATAAAATTTCATAGAGCTGGAATGTTCAAAAACACTCTGCTAGTTGCAAGAGTCAAACTGAACCTCTGTTCTTGAAGCTAATGTAAATACGTCAAAATACATAGTGCTAGTCATTTTTCCTAATGAACTCTAGTTTCTCGGATATTGAATTTTTGAAGTTCCAAGTTCTGAGGCCTTCAAGATACAAATTTTGTTTCATTTTTTTGAATGTGGATTTATTATTACACATTCTTTTATATGCGAAATATTGAAATTGAATATAAACACTATTCTATTTCATACAAAGAATCTGAAAAATCGATGAAATTGTCGATTTTTGCGCCAAAAATGATGAAGGAACACTCTTGAATCGATCGAATTATACAATATTAGGGGATATTTTTCCTCCGATGCTTCAATGTAATCTTCTCGGAAATATAGTTACCATATATAATAAATCTAAAAAGTTATCGGAAAATGCAACAAAATATGTTTCTTGATGGTATAAGGCCCGGTGTCTCAAAGAATGAAATATTTTATAAACTAAAGCTAATCCGGAAAAATTTTCTCTCACCGTGCTTGAATTCAGCAAACTCAAATTAGAATAAAACACTGGTGACCTAGTTTGATAAAAAAAAGTCTTCCAGTCTAGTGCAGTGTATCCACTTTGAAAAAATCTACGCTCTGCATGTAACATCAATTTAAAGATTAAATTAATTCGATTACCCTTCCCCAAAAGATTCCATTTTTCCGGTTGTTTTCAAATAGATGAGGATCGTGAAAATTTCGATGCACCTCGTGAAAATATATCGAAGCACTTTCTTATGTATTTTGAACTATTCTTCGGAAACGAATAAAGTCTGAGAGTGGACTGCACTGTGGAGCAAGTTGCAGCCTAGTCGTAAGCCGAGATCAGATAAGATGCGTCGCTTCTTGTAGCATCTTATCGGAACGTTTGAACGAGAAGTTCGATTTAGGAGCCAAATCTGCAGCTATCTGCAGCTATCTGCAGCTACATTTTTTTTAATTTCACTCGAAAATGTTTGTACAACAGTTTTTACGAAAAATCTAGACAGAGCACTGTAGAACAATACACTTGGAGCCTTGATAAAAAGGAATGTTTCACCATTCATCGAGGGGAATTATTCTACACTTAAATGAGTCAAGAAATAAGTCAGAGAGACAAAAAGGTTTCTTCTTTGGGGCCCTACAAGATCGTGAATACGACTTTTTGAATTTTCTCAAAAAATCGAAAATCCCTTTTTTATCGCACAAAAAATAATGAAAAATAATCTGTTAACTCGACAACTTTCGAAAGAAAGATCATATTCGATCGTGCTTTGGCACTCATTTTGAGGGACCAAAAATACGATTCGAGTTCGTTACACTCCGGTATCAAACATTATTAAAAGTTTCAAAACTTGTTTCAAGAACTCGAATGGATGACTAAGTTCTCATTGAACACCGTTTATTCTTACAAACGTTCAAGGCAGTTCGAAAAGCGTCCACCTGCGTGCAAAAATAGTCCTTTTCGCTCCGTGTTGGAAAGTCAACTCTCTGTGATAAAATTTTTCGGATTGAAGAAAAAAGTCCCTAGAACTTTCAAGAACACTTATTGACAAAAAAAAATTAAAATTTTTTTACATTCTCATTCTGAATGAGAAGGTATTGGTCTTATGTGAAAATTGACTTTCGCGGATTTAATGAAATCTCCACGTTTTGAGACCCCCTGAGTCAGAAAAAATGGTTTT
>WSXT02110391.1:0-11210 GCA_011762715.2 Neuroterus valhalla
AATTTTTTTCTACTCCAAACCAGTGGAACATACAATTTCGCACTGGTGCAAGAAAGTGTAAGAAAGTGCAACCAGTGTAACTATTAGGCGCCATTAGGTTGGTTATTTGGAAACAGAGAGGGGCACTATCACGTCCGCAGCCTCCGCCTTGGCAGTGCCAACTATTGGTATCGTAACCCATGATCACTGGCCTCTATTTATAATACACTGGATGCACAATTCAGTAGAAAGTCGTGTCGACTCGTGTGACTAATTAAAGGCTGAGCCGCCATGTTTTATGGGGGCAGCTACTAAGAATTTGGCGCAGAATTCAAATAAAGTAAGAAGGAAAAAGTGTAAGTAAATCAATGAACATTATGAAAAAAATTATTTCATGTCCTTATACCCCAGTTTAGAATATAAAAATGTATACAAAACTAGTAATTCTATAAGAGTGAGCAGTTGATCGTGGGAGCTAAGGCATGCGCTTTAGACCCACGCCGGCTGGTTGTGGGTTTGATTCCCGCCTTGCACTCTGGAAGAGCTTCGACGGATCACGCGGTGAACACTTGCCTAGCAGGGGAGTGTTTATCTCCGGAAAGTCGTGGTGCTGGTACCTCTTGAAAAAAAGGTTACTCTAAATACTTGGGGCTGGGGTTCTTGGTGGTTCGGAACCCACCTTAAGCTGTAGGTCCCCCTTAGTTACTACTAAGGTAGCGGTAGGGTGTGTAGAGGAATGGTGGAGAGGTTCAAGGAAAATGTAAACCCTTAGGGGACACATTGAATCAATCAAACAACTAGTAATTTTATATAGAAAAATGCATGATTATAAAAATATAATTTAAAATCGTCACGTATAATAAAACTATTTGGAGAATAAATTCATTTGCACTCCATGATCCTATGCATGAATATATGCGCAATATGTAAAAAATACTAATTCTGTGAATTCCATTCAAATCCGTTAAAAAAAGGATGAAAAATACAATGAAACATTTTCTCGGAGAATGTAAAAATTTGTATACAAAAATATAACCTACATTTGAGAACCTAAGTATGTACCGTATATACTTACGCGTGAAACGTCCTGCCTCCACTGACCTCCCATTTCCCACAATAGGAAAAGATTTGCCACCATTTTTTGGGTTCCCATTTTCACTTTATTAATTATATATCAGCCATAAATGAATAAACTCACATCTGTCAAAACCTCTAACATTGATCTAATGTATTGCCGACATATTACATTTAGTAGGTGTCCACATCAAATATGGCGGCTCAGCCGTTAATTAGATTCACGACTTTCCATTGGATTGTGCATCCAGTGTATTATATACAGAGATCAGTGCCCATGATACACTGTATTTTGCTCGATTAATTCTGCGTCTCTTAATTCCTCTCTCGACTCTCCAAGTCTCCACCCCAAAAGATCCGCAAATTGTGTAATATAGTAAACATACCTAGAGAAATTAGTACGATTTTGCAGACTATTAGAAAATGAAGGTGGAAGAGAACGATGTCTTCGTTTCGTAAACAGTAATGGAATGACGTTATCAATCATCATCAACCTGATATTCGAATTTGTCGCAATTTGTAAAGCTTAATGGTAACGGCATGCCTATTATCGCATACTCAGCCCGACGAATCGGCAGTTCCGAATTTGTAGTCTCGATCTCATGTTTCGTTCCTCTCAGAAAATTCCCAGATTTTCAAAATTGTTAAGATTTTATTTCACAGTTGTATCATTCTTTTAGAGAAGAGGCTCTCACCTCATATTTCTGGTATCTCATTTAAAACCATGTCGAAACCAAAAATATAAGTTTTCGACATTAAAATGTAGGCCCATTAAAGCTTCCTCAAATTTTGGGTGAGAAATTTCAAACTTTATTGCCGTCAATATTCATTAGGTGATTATAAACTACTGCTTATTATTATTTTAGAAATTATATTTTTGAGGATCTTTTTTTCTTCTAGAATAAGACCTTATATCTTCTACTGATTATAAATTACTGCTTGTTATTATTCTAGAAATTATATTTTTGAAGATCTTTTTTCTTCTAGAATAAGACCTTTTTATCTTCTACTGATTATAAACTACTGCTTATAAATTACTCTAGTAACCATATTTTAAGAGCATTTTTTTGTCCTGGAACTCTCCTCATATTTCCTTATGATTAATAAAAATGATTGTGCATATTCAAGTAACAATGCTTCTTCAAAGCACGTCTTTTGTCCCGAAATTGAAACTTGTATCTGTGCCCGAACATTCTTGTTCTGATCTGAAATTTTTTTTTTTTTTTTTCAAAACTTTTAGTGCGATAATATTCGTGAAAAAAACGAAAGCTTACATTTGCATTGAATCCTGTGGTATAAACTCTTCCATGAAATCACTAGCTCGCCCACTTCTGAAAAATGAAAGTTAATTCAAAACAAGTGACGATGAGATATCTGCCAAATAAAAAGTTGGATATTTACAACGATCGCTTATGGATTCTGTTGAAGTGTCTCATGTAATACTGATAAGCTTTGTAAACTCTTGAGCAAATTTTGCACCTGATTCGAGTATCAGTATGTATCTCTCTCTTGTGGGCGCGTAGACTTAGACGATTACTAAACACTTTGTTGCAGACATTGCAACATAAGAACTTTGGTTCTGTAATAATGAATAGAATATTTCATTTTTATTGGTTTACTCTACTCTCACATAAAACGTAGCTACTCAAATCTTTGAAAAAAACCTCATCATTACTTGGTTGCAAACAAATGATATGTAACTGTTACATTTTTATTGCTTGCATCTGATCGATCTAATGTATTCCGTTTACACCATGAAAATGGTTTTGCAGAAATACTTTTGCTTTTTTTATCCCTCTTATTTTAAACTAGTTTAATTTATTATTAAAAGTTTGGAAATACATAAGCGTATAATAAAATAACATTTAATTGATAATATATGCAATTATTTGGAAGCGATTTCATTACTAATATTAATCTTGATGTGACGGCAGTTTTATGTAAGCACTATGAACTTGCGTTCGCAGAGATTCTTTTGTTTCTTATTCCTTTTTTTTTTTTTTTTTAATTGGTTGGCTTCAATAATTGAAAGTTTAGAAACACATTTTGAAAACTGTCCAATCTTAAATTAAAATAGAGCTATATTAATTTATTAATTATATGAATGTTGTCAAATTGAATAATTCGAAAATTGAAAGTGTTTCATCTCAATCTATTTTGCTTTCAAAGTTCTCAAAATGATACCACAAATTATATTGATGGAATTCTATCATTTGAAATTCAAAAGCTTCCGAGGTAAGCAGTTTGGAATTCTTATAAGCTTGTAATGTTTAGAATTGGGGAGTTTCAGATTGAATATTCTAGAATACAAACTACAATTACTTTCAGTCGAATAATTGCATATTTCAAATCTTGAATTAGATCATTTTTAATCTGGAAGCTTTGAAACATAAATTAGTTCGTGAATAAGAAATTTTTTATATTGGCATTAGGGTCTATACTTCTATTTTTCATGAATCACTTTTTACAAGCATCAATATTTTTTAATAATTGAAAAAAATCATGTTCAATTGATAGAATATGGAATTCTTCTGGATCTTCTTCAAATATTTAAAATTTTCTCTCAACTTTGCAAGGCCTCTCTACAAATAAATCTTCAAACGATGAAAAATTGTTGCTCTTCAGATAAAACCGTGCAAAAACTAACGAATCAAAATTCAATTATTCCAAATTCAATAATATTGAGAATTGAATATTTCAAACTCAATGCCCCTCAAATTATACTTTTTTGTTGAATGGATTATAGTGTACAATTAAAAATTGCAATTATGGTAATGTTGCTTCATATTTTTATGTAATATTTGGTATTGCAATGATTTTTGTGCGCTGTAGCACGCGTATAATATTGCTAGTAATTTAATATTTGAATAGATCAAAACGGGATTATAACATTTTTGAAAAAGATCACAGAAATTTAATCCCTAATGGAGTTCAAAAGTTATTTATTACTTCAATTTTGAAAAAATCAACAACTTGAATCAGTTTCTGGTAAAAACACAATTTCACTGTAATTCGTTGGTCTTGCTGCAACCAAACTAGATTTTTGAATATTGTACCTGTGTTTTTGATGACCGGGTTCAAAGATTTTAGTTTTACTTCAGAGATCTTCGTAGTCTCCCTCTCCAGCTGGGCCTCCAGATGAAACTAAAATCAGTTTTATGCCCAATGAAGTTCAAATCTCTATTTTTCATCTATATTCAGCAAAACTCAACATAAATTAATACGTTCAAGTATACGTATATCTTACCTCTTGATATTTTAGCGGACGTTTTATTTGACGTTTTTTGTACTCCTCCGATTTCAGATTATCTAATTCAAAATTTAAATTTATCAACTTCATTTGAAGTAAACCAGATTCATGCATTAGTTTTGTTTTCTCAGAATTTTTTTCTTGCAATTCAGAAATTGATATAATTGAAAATTGATAGAATGTTTGTAATTCAACGATTTTCAATTAAAAGCTTAGAATAGAAACATTTCATATTGAGAATGTTGACTAAGTTTGATTCCAAATTCAAAACGTTAGAAATTCTAAAATTTCAGATTTAATGTTTGAAGATTGTGTATTTTCTTTCTATTAAGGGTGTAGTATGGTTAACATTTTTCAAGAAATCGAAATTTTCTTTTGCAGTTTTGGTTACTTTGAACCATCAAAAATAAATTAAAAACCTTTCTATACTTCAGATGGTATCGGCAAATGAATAAAACGACTGTCCCGGTAATAACGAAAATTTCCGATACCGGGTTTATTAACTATATTATGCTGCGCTAGAGTGTCGTATTTCCATTTTCGAATTCATAGAGATACGACACTTTAACGAAGAAGAATATAGTTGATACACTCTCTTTTCGAAAATGTTTGTTACGATCTTTTTCTTTGGGACAGTCGAAAAATGAGATTCGCCGCAAGGTCTCGAGAGCAAGATCTTCAAACGCGTTTTCCTCGAAACGGTGTTTTTCGAACTGGTACCCACGATTCCAGCTGATCTACTGGGCCAATTCGACTAATTTTTTTTTGAAACTGTTTAGAAAAGACTTGGCTATCGTATGATCTTTAATCATTATCGTCAAATGATATTTAACAACATTATGACACAATTAGTAACAAAAAACAGTCGGAAAGAGAAAAAACTTTTAAAGTTGCTCTATTTGTTTATTTATTAATGAATTTTGTTCGTCAAGGGTCATACGATAGCCATTATTTGTACTTCAAAATAAATCGCCCATATCTTCACCAGATGTCAACGAAAATTTACAAAAATTTTTTTTTTCTATAATCCACACCATATGTAGAATAACACATAAAAAAATCAAAACTTTCAAATAAAAATTTGTGTGGAAGAAAAATGATTGAAAGAAAGGTCGGTTTTACCACACTACCCCCTTAATGAATGCTTAGAAATTGAAAGCGAAATTCATTTGATCAATTAGAACTCCGAAACCAATTGAAAAAAAAATAATGTTCAAGTGATGGAATATGGAATTCTTCTGAATCTTCTTCAAATATCCAAAATTTTCTCTCAACTTTGCAAAGCCTCTTTACAAATAAATCTTCGAAACGATGAAAAATTGTTGCTCTTCAGATAAAACCGTGCAAAAACTAATGAATCAAAATTCAATTATTCAAAATTTAATAATATTGAGAATGGAACACTTCAAATTCAATACCCCTCAAATTATACTTTTTTGTTGAATAGATTATACTGTACAATTTAAAATTGCAATTATAGGTATGTTTCTTCTTATTTTTATGTCAATAATTGGTCTTGCAATAATGATTCAAAAATTTTTTATCACTTCAATTTTGAAAAAATCAACAACTTGAATCAGTTTCCGGTAAAAACACAAATTCACTGTAATTTGTTGGTCTTGCTGCAACCGAACTAGATTTTTGAATATTGTACCTGTATTTTTGATGACCGTGTTCAAAGATTTTGGTTTTACTTTAGAGATCTTCGAAGACTCTCTTTCCAGATTTTCTAATTCAAAATTTGAATTTATCAACTTCATTTGAAGTAAACCAGATTCATACATTAGTTTTGTTTTCTCAGAATTTTTTTCTTGCAATTCAGAAATCGCACTCTTTAACTGATTTATCAGTTCCATTTTATACTTGAACGCTTCAGTGCATTGTTTGTCTTTAGCATTAAGGAGTTCTGGAGCTATAACATTTTTGTAATTGAGGAAAGCTGATTCCAGCTCGGCCTTCTTTTTTTTGAGTGAGTTGTATTCAGAAAGTAATTTATCTGTAAGGAATATAATGGATTTTTATTACCAAATTGCAAACAAATTTCACATATAATAGTAATTCAAATTAGAATTCGTAGCATCTAAACGATGAAACTAAGCTAAAAATGAGCTATTAGCTATTATATCAAATATTTAGTATCAGAGTACAATTTTTCTAGTTAATTTTGTTCATTCGTATGCGGTTGCACGTAACGGTTTTTGTCGCCTTCATAACCTATAATATTATCGATTTATATTTTCGATCGATCATAGAATAGTAGTCAAAACCAAATTCATTGTTTCGGAACTCACGCATTGTTCTGATATCCACTTTCAGACGTTCAGGAGTTAATTCATAGAGAAAAATTCGAGAATAAAGTGGAGATGCTTTTTTTTCAATACTCCCTTAGGCGCCCAGTGTTTTTATCTCGGAAACTAGTCAAATTAGTATCGACTAGCGAGGCATCAATTCGATATATCGATGGATCAAGGTTATTCAAATTCAAATATGAGTTAATGGTCAATAGTTATAAAGTTAAATAACAAGGTAATGATACTAATGATAATGGAACATAAAATACATTTGATTTAAATAAAGATTTGTGTTTATATTCGCTGGTCAAGTGAAAAAAACTATGTTACCTCTATGAATAGACTTTTTGTTGTTCGTATGGAGTTGCTATTCTTTAAATTCAATATCATAACTATAATTTTTCTTATATAAAAAGAAAAAAAAATTAGAACTGGCGGTAGGCCGATGTATAATTCTTGGGCTCATTCGTCGTACATTTCAAAGAAAGAATATATTATGGCAGAAACATTGCCATGTGCTGTACGTGCAAACGTATGTTAAAAAATATTGTTTTAAACTCTTTGGCAAAGTAAACACTTCGCGACATTTTTATTCGGCGATTTCTGATACGCTGAAAATTATATATATCCCATGGAATCCCTCTCTAAAAATTTTTTTTTACTTCCTATCAATATTTTTGCTCTAAAAAGTTAAAAGATATTTGCATTCAATCCATTATAAATAATAAACAGATGTATAAGAGGTTATGTCTCTTATGTCAGAGGCAGTCACAATTCTCACCTCGCGAGGTTCGCAAGAAGTATGCCAACTTGTTTTGTCCTTGAAAGCGCTCCCATTAATTACATACATTCAACGGCGCTGATAATCTCTGCTTCTGATTGGTTAATGTTTTAAGCACGAGAATTACAAGGAATCCAAGTTCCAGAAAACTGACAGTGCTGTTGTTCCAATAAATCTCAATTAGCAATATGCCGTTAAGATTTTCATTGAGAAGCTTTTACTTTGAAAGTTCAAAAATTTTAAATGTTCATCAATAAAATTGTTAACGAGACACAGATGTTTATCTTCAACCAAATTATTTAATTTTCTTCCGAAAATTCAACAATTTATCAGTTAAAGAACTAATTTACAAACAACAAAATTTCCAATGAGTTGAATCCTCAATTAAATAGATGAATCGCCATTCGGTTGAATTTGCAGCTTATAAAGGATAATATCTTTTAAAAATGAAAGAGTCAATTTTTTAGATGAGAAAATGAAATTCATTCAAATGAAAAACGATTTCTCAACAAAGGAAGTGAATCTTTAAAAGAATTAATTCCCAACAAATAAGTTCAACTTTCAACTGAATAATTTGATTCTCAACCAAGAAAATTAATTTTCTATAAGGGAGATTATTATTCTATCAAGAATAGACCATTTCTCAACAAAGTTATTGAATTTCGAAGTCAAAACAAAACAGCTAATTTAAAACTGAAAAGTTGTATTTGGAACTACTATGAAATTGATAATCTTTAATGAAAATAAATGAATTGTTTACAAAATATTCTTATTCAAATCGAAGTGCTTGATTTTTCAAATAAATCAAGGGATGAATTCATAACGAAACATGTAATTGTTGATATTTTGACTGGAATGTTCTAATGATTGATCCGAAAAAGGTGAATTCAACATAAGAGACAGAAACGAAATACTTCAATTTGCACTAAAAAGATAAAGCTTCAATTGAAATGATATTTCAATGATTCAAATTCCAATCAATGATTAATTAATGAAATTAAATTAATCCTTAACCAAAAAAAAAAATGAATTTCATACATAGAACTAGCTTCAGGCCGAACAGTTTGACAACGTCGGGAAAAAATTGAGAAGTAAAAATCCATTTGTTCCGTTTATGAGATATAACTATTTTGTTGGAAATTTAGTTATTTTTTTTAGAAAAAATGATTCGAATTGAAACTTTTTTCTCAATAAGTGTAGATAGAAAATTCAACGATTTGGTTAAATATCCAACTATTTTGTTGGAAAATAACGTTGTGAATGAAACTGTTTGTTTGACAATTCTTTTATTTTTTGTATTTCTTCCGAAATACAAATGTCTGTGGCTGGGGCTAAATGTTTTTTTTAATCAAAATCGATTATCAAGTGTCAAATAAGTCATTTGCTTTGAAACTATCATTTATGTATATTCCGAAAGAGGACCATCAATAATCTACATGAGAACAGCAGAAAACAGCAGTTTTATTACAAAAAAAAAATTATGTGATTGTGACAACGCATAATGTGCACATCCCTACCAATTAAGTTTGCTGGATTTCGCATCTTGGTAGGAGTTTCTATACATTTGAAGCATTATTATATTTTTGAAAGAAATTTCCAGATGTTTGTTGAACAATTATTGGAAGAATTGTTTGCTCACTTTTTCTTTATAAAATGGTATCAGTATTCGAATTCCAAAGAATGTTGAGATTTAAGATTCGAAAAGGAAATAAATTCAAAAGAGAAAATTGAGATGTAAACGTTGCTTGAAACTAGAGAATATATGAGAATTACTGATCCAAATAGACGATGACGACATCAAAGACGACGACAACAAACACGACGACAACAAAGATGACGAAATCAAAGACAAAAACGGCAGTAGCGATGACGAAAACATTGACGACGACGATGACAACGACAATAAAAACGACGACAACAACAACGACGACGAAAAATACGAAGAAGAAAACAACGACGACAATAACAATGACGACGGCAAAAATGACTACGACAACAACAACGACGACAACAAAGATGACGGAATCAAAGACGAAAACGACAGTAGCGATGACGACAACAATGACAACAACGACCAAGACAACAACAACAACAACAACAACGACGACGAAGAAAACAACGACGACAATAATAATGACGCCGGCAATAATGACCACGACAACAACGATGACGACATCAAAGACGAAGACAAGGACGACGACAACAACAACAAGTACGATGACGACCGTGAAGATGACGACAACAACAACGACATCGTCAAAGACGATGAAAGAAATGACGTCGATGATGATAACAATGACGACGACGGTGACAACACAAAGCCGGCGCAAATGCCAACGATGACAACAACGACGAAGCCAAAAACAGCAACCACTATGACGACGACAAGGACGATGCCGATAACGGCGACAAAAATTACGACGTCAACAACGACGACGATGATGACAACAACGACGACAACAACAACTACGACGTCATTAAAGACGATGTCATCAAAGCCGACGACAACAATGACGACGACAACTACGATGATGACGGCAACAACAACGACGATGACAACAACAAGGATGACGATGACATCAAGGACGACGACGACAACAACAACAATGATGGCAGAAACAACGAAGACGATTAAGAGAACGAGGACGACGACATCAAAGACGACGATGACATAAACGAGGACGACAACATCAAAGACGACGATGACAAAAATGACGACATCAATCATGACAGTGGTAAAATGATGGTGGCGGAAGCAACGAAGACGATGACAACAACGGCGACGCCGACGAGAAAAAAACGACGGCAACAACGAAGACGATGATGACGGCAATGATGATGATGATAATGATGATGACAACAACGACGACGACAAAACCGACGACGATGAAAACAACGCCGACAACAACAATGACGCCGATGGCGACAACAACAAAGCCGGCGAAAATTATGACAACGACGATGACGACAACATCGAGGATGACAATGACAACAACGACGACGATAACAACAACAAAGACGATGACATCGATAACAATGACGACAACAGCAATGATGACGACAACAACGATGGCGATTACAACAACGAGGATGATGACGACAACAACGACGACAACAACAACTGCGATGACGACTGTGAAGACGACAAGAACGACGGCGATGTCAACGACGACAACGAAAACAGCGAATGCGACGGTGACAACGACAATAACTACAACGTCATCAAAGACGATGACAGAAATGACGACGATGATGACGACATCAACGTTGATGGCAACAACAATGACGACGGCAACGTCATCAAAGTCGAAGACAACGGTGACAATGGCAATGACAACAACAACAACAACAACGTCAACGACAACGATGATGGAGGAAACAACGAAGACGACGAAAGCGACGACGACGACGACGAAAACAATGACGACAACAAGGATACAAACGACGACAACAACAATGACGACGACGACAACGAGGACAACAACGATGATGATGACGACAACAATAACTACGACGACAGTAACGATGACAAAGATAACCACGAGAACAACAATGACGACGACAAGAACGACGGTGGTGACAACAAAGATGATGATGACGATAAAAACGACGACGACAGTAACGACGACAAAGACAACCACGAGAACAACAATGACGATGACAAGAACGACGGCGGTGACAACAAAGATGATGATGACGATAACAACGACGACGACAGTAACGACGACAAAGACAACCACGAGAACAACAATAACGACGTCGGAGTGGTCAGTTGGTCGTGGGGGCTAAGGCATGAGCTTTGGACCCACGCTACTGTCTGGTTGTGGGTTCGATT
>WSXT02110402.1:0-11210 GCA_011762715.2 Neuroterus valhalla
TACCCCCTTTTTCCAAAAATGCCTCCCCCCCCCCCCCCCCCTCTTCCTCATGTAATGCTTTTTCTTAATTTCCCAGTTATTTTTTCGTCATTGCGTAACACTAATGCTCTCTTCCCCTCAAATGTGTTACGAAATTCATGGATGGTCCCTTTAAACATGAATTTGAAAAAACATGAAAAAACAAAAATTTTCATCCCTCTATCTGTCGGGGATGGTTGTCATTTTCAACCTTTGAAAACTCCTAAAATCGCTGAAAAAAAAATTCTAAAACGTGTTCGAAGCCTTTTGCCTAAATTTCCAAACACGAATTTTGCAGATTTCGATGGTTAATAATTGTAAAAAAAGTTTCAATCTCGTAGCTGTCGGGGAAAATTCATGTTCGTCTACAATTTTTTTGTCGAATTTTGAAATCTTTTGGTGTTGAAAATGACAGCCTTCCCCGGCAGACAGGAGGATGACACTTTTTCTGCAAGTATCTATTATCAAAATCTCCAACATTCATGTTTAGGATTTCGGTTAGAAAGCTTTGGAAACCTTCTAGAATTTTAAATCTTGACTGTTTTCTCCGACAGCTATGGAGAAGAAACTTTATTTACAGTTATTTGGCATCAGAATCTGCCACATCCAATTTTTCGTTTACTATAGATTCTTCAAAATTCAGTGTCATTTAAAGAAGTTCAAGTTTCAAATATAACACCTTGAAATTTGCAGAGTGCTGATAAAAATGCTTAGTTCCCAAATTTCTTAAGTATGAAAGTGCATATTGGGATACATTGAAAGTTGATAAAACTTGGATTCTTGAAATTAAATTTCTAACGTTGATTAGGTTTGATGTATTATAGTTCAACTTCAAGGATTCAGATATATAGATTTGAATTGAAATTCTTTTCAATTTTTAATTTCGAAGATGGGGGATTTCAGGAATGAAATGTCTTCAAATTTGAATGAAATTCTGATTGAAGAAGCGATAGTCTCGCTTTGATTTCAAATCTAAGGCATCCCTACTTCTATCATGGTTATTTTCTAGAATCTAGATTGAATTTCTTGGTGTTAGCGGTTATTTTTCATTCCTGGACCGCATATGCCATGTTACCAATCAGCTACTGCGATCTGCTGCGATTTGAGATCCCGGTGCGATTTTCACGCGCATGACCGTGCAAGCATGCCCAGAAAAATGCCCGGCACTTTGCAAATGTAGTTGTGTAAGTGATATGCACTTACAGTCTTATACGGCCAGGACAGCATACACGTGGGCACGATATGAGACTTTTTCCTTGTCTCCACACCCTGTTCTCTCTGGCGAGTTCAGAACTTCTTGTTGGCCACGTAACGGGTGGCACTATTAGAAAATAATAATGAACTTGATTAACAAAAAATATTTATATATGTATTTCATTAACCTTGTTTAATTGAGCAATGCCCAATTAAACAGTTTCTAACACAAATTGTGGCTGCAATACTTCCATGCTGAATTTTATTTGTTTATGATGCGTATCAAAATGTTGGTACGCATAGCCGAATCTTTTAGATTTCCAAATCGGGGAAATCTAAAAATGATCAAGAATAAACAATTCTTTTTGTTGTAAAAAAAACTGATTGGATAATTTTATACAATATTTTACAGTACATGAAATCGTGTAATTTCATGTAATTTCCATCACGATTTAATTGGGAAACGCCTTAATTTACCTGCAATTTTTTTCGAATCACGTATTCTAAAAGTATGTTTTTATCAAATCAACAAATTCATTTGTTACTTTTCCAAAAATTGTCCCAATTCGTTATAAATCTAGTATATTATAGTATTCTGTATCTAATACTTGGAGCAACTTTAATTCAAAAATATAAAAATTTAGAAACTTTGATCATTCTTCTTCACATAGTACTGCAAATTTGTCAAATTTTGTGGAAAAAATACCATAAAACATTTTTTTGCGGAAATCGAAAGAAGTGCATTCAAAAAGCTTAAACTGAAAAATATGGGATCATTCTGGGGCGGATTTTTGGGAAAACTCAAAAAGTGTTGGATTCGATATATCTCGGAAACGTTAGGTTCTTCGGAAAATTTGTAAAGACAAAAAATGTTGGGGGATTTATTTTCTAAAACTTTCTGCATTGGGTCGACATGCTGCGATAAAAAGTGCAATTAATAGTTGGCGCTTATGTACAAAAATAGCGTTTTCTTGCCTTTTGGCAGAGAAAAAAATTTCTTATCGCAAAACTGTCAAATACAAAGTTGTTTGTCTCAAAAAAACCTACAAAATTCGTACAAAAACTTTTCTTATCCGACTAACCGTTCACGAGTTATAGCGTGATAAACCTGTCACAGTAGATTTCCCATTGTTTCCGACGAGGGTGACGCTAATGTGGGTGCATAATAAATCATTTCTTCAGACTGAATAAATCATTTGTTTGTAATCAGGACTTTCAAATTATTCCTTATTGTGATAAATTGTTATTATGCATTAATATTTATAATTATTAATTTTTTCCGAAACTATGCTGATTTCAGTATTAAGCGTGTTTTAAGTAGGTTTTTAAAATTCCATATCAAACGACCTGTACAATAATGTTCTAATAATTGTTGTTGAACTCGCAACATGGAAAATACGCTTTTTTGGTACTTTAGCGCCATCTATTAATTGCAATTTTCATCGCAGGATGTGGGTTAAGCTTTTTAAATGCTCTTCTTGCGATTGCTGCAAAAAAAAAAATTATTTTATTTTTTACAAAAATCGCCTTCGTTTGTGACAGATTGACTGTATTAATTCTAAAAGTGTGTTTTTATCAAATCAACAAATTCTTTTGTTACTTTTTTAAAAATTGTCCCAATTTGTTCAAAATCTAGTATATTATAGTATGCAGTATCTAAAACTTGGAGCATCTGCTCAGAAGAAGTTGATCCATTTTTTACTGAAAATTATCACAAAATTTTCAGCATCCGCCATTGATAGGGTGTCCAGGTGAGTCGAGAGAAAAATCAGGACACTTGCGAGAGAAACCCTAAAAACAACTGAAAGTAGTACAAAGTAGTACTAAAAGTAGACTCTAAATTCAGGACATGTCCCGACAAATCAGGACTTCTGGTCACCCTAGCCATTGAAAACTCTCAGTTGGTCAACTTTGAATTCAAAAATATAAAAAATTAGAAACTTTGGTCATGTTTCTTCATATTGATCTTTGACATTTTTTAATAAGCAAACACCCGTCAATATACCTTCAGTTAAGAAGTTTTTAAAAGAAATGAATATTCTTGCGAACCTTCTACCATCTAGATTCTAGAAGCAGTTGTGTCACAACACATATCGTGTTACCTCGTCGGATAACAGAAACACAAAACCTAAAATCGGTTCTATTTATAAAAAGATGCTGCTCATGCCATCAGGGAAGGATTCAGTTTCCTTGGAGTAATTTTTGAAAAAAGTTTAAGTCCAAGCATTCAGTTTCATCCAGATACAAAAATAGAAATATATTCGAATTTATGAGACAGGGTGAAAAGCGCTTCATTACGATTCAGAAAGTCGATCGTCCATTCCGAATTCTTCATGAAACCCGATTTGCGAAGACACACCTTCAAGCTTTCTTTTTACTCCATGTATGACGTATTCAAATCTCCTCAAATTTTTTTCTCCACCTGGGAAAATGTATATAAGGACGTAATATTTGAATCACAAACAATAATTCGAAGATGTGGATATTAAGGTCTCTTATAATATTAATTTTTCTCAATGTGAAAGCATGATACAGCAGTGGTCTTATTGCAAGCTTCATCCAGGATTAAAATCTGGATACCATTTCGATGGAAATGATTTCAGGAGTGCACTATTTCCCATCGGGTTAGATGCCGTAAAGTGGTTTAGGTAGGAATCCGACAGATTTATGACTTGCCATATCCTTTACCCAGATGTAACTGCTGGAAGGATTCGCAAACCCGACAAAGAAGAGTTTTGAGTTGGTAGCAGACCAGCAGAGCTACTTCGCGAATAGCTAAGGATAAGCATTCCTGCAGTTTAACAAGCCATCCTACAGTCTCTGTCCACCTTAGACGACCTACTATCACGCAACCACATTCGCCGAGGTTTGCGATGGCATTAATATTAGTAATGGTATTCGTATTGGTGCTGGTATTCCTATTCCTATTCCTATCACTAATTTGTATTTGTGTTGGTCTTTGTGGGTTCTGGCTTCGGGATATATTGAGCTCAACGATCGGTTTGCCCGGAGGGTAAATCTGTACAGCTATCTGCTATCGTAAGACTTCCTTCTTGGACTATGCAAAAAGTCAAACGCCAAACGGCCTTCGTACTCAGTTTGCTTAGCCGACCTCTTTCGTTCGGAGACTATTAGCTATATAGTCTAGCTTAATTAATCGAGTGGTTGGTTTTGTAATTTCACTCCTTCTTGTTTCCATTTTAAACTCGCATGTCATGCAAGACTCGCTTTTCCTAAGGAGCGACATTTTTTTATTCTATTTTGGAAACAGGAATCAACGATCTTAACTGGTCACTTTCTTCTGCAAAGTTGCTGATTGTGAACTTGAATTATTAGGGGAAAGTAGGGCGAGTGGACGGGAAATCCAGAGACTGGTGAAATTTTTACAATAAAACTTTCTAGCAAGGTGGAGGTAAAAAGTCTCTTAGTTTCAGACTCTGGCTCTGGGTTATCTTTCTTGTACAATTTTATTTTAAGAGACTAATTTGAGTGATCCGTATGGTAAAGCGTCGAAAATTGCTTATTCATATAATCCGTACAACTTCCACCCACTTGCTGTGAATCAATGAGAATAGCAGAGTCACCCTGGCAAAGTTTCGAGCAGTTTCTTTTACCGAGCTAGGAATTTTCACAATAACCCAATGTGTATAATTGTATAAACATAAGCTACAATAAAAGATTTTTGCATTAAAACAATTTCAAATTGTTGTCTTTTGTCATTTGCAGTCAGAATGCGTTTATTCAAGAGGCGGTCCGACGACCCTAGTCCGGAATTGGTGTCGGCGACGACGATTTCTCCAGAGGGTGCGATTGAAGAGACAAAAACTGTCGGCGATGATGTGGGATCACCAATTTCATCACCCGAAGTGTCAATGCCTCCTCCACCACCAGGCTCGACGTCCTCGTTCTCCGCTCGTAAAGGTAATTAATTTCTCATGATTCTACTACCTTCTAATTCGATTCGTAATCTAATAATCTATTATCGTGAGTCATTTTATGCATTCGACTACGCTTTCTCATAAAAACCTCGCGTTTTATATCAGAAGAATCTTCCTTGAATGTGTAGCTAATGCTATATTATAGATTAGCATTTAATTACCGCAGAGTTAGGTAACAATTGGAAGGCATAAAAGGAACTCTTTTGAAATAAAATATGTAGCTCATTCATATCAATTTCATGAAAACTGTTTATTACCGAGGAGCTCAACAATCTAAAAATGTTTCACAGGACTTTCAACTTGGGGGAAAAAATTCGGTAGAAGGTTCGACCAACTGAAAAGATCAGAAAGCTCAGAGGTGCTTTCAGTCTCAGGAAGAAGACGTCGTTGGAGTCCGAACAGAAAAAGCTGTGGTGACATGTCGGACAAAAAGGTATGTATTGTTTCTCAAAAAATGTTGTAAGTTTTCAGTTTTTCTCCAAGTTTTGATTTTAAATGGACTAATAATCACAAAATCAGGACTCCAAATAGGCTAAATATAACTCTTTTATTCACCCCAGGGATTGGATTCTCCTACCTCACCGGATTATCCCAAACCGAAGAGAATTTCCCGAGTGGAATCCCTGAGAAATTTCCTCAGAGGCTCAGAGAAGAACCAAGAATCCAAAACTAAAAACGTAACCATTGAAGAGGAGGACTATAGCACCTATAAGATGGACAAATCTTATAGCGAAGGAGTCTTAAGAAATTGTCGAAGGACACCTAGCTCTGATCGTGACATCGACATGCTTAAGAGAAAGAAAGAGTGCTTGAGTCGCAGCATCCAAAATCTTGAAAATCGAGTTCCAGAACTAGATAAATTAGAAATGGAAATAACAAGGAGGTTTTTAGGTTCTCAGCGATCCACCAGTACTTCATCGATCGATTTGCAAAAAAGCTCGATGCAAAATAACCGCAACGTCAGGAGGTGTAATTTCAATACTCAGGATAACACTTGCGACCTCAATGCAAACGAGAACATAAGCAACAATAACGACAAGTGAGTAAAATTAATTGAATTAACATTTATTATAAATAATTCAGCAATAATATTTCTTGATATTCATTCATTTTTATTCCGCAGATCCGAACGACCCAAGTCTGCTGTGATATCCGGAATGGAGGAGATGCTGAACAATTTAAAACTCGGTTGCGACGAGAGTGGTTACGATTCCGATAGCACGAGGGCTGGAGCGGATTCTCCGGACAGTGGAAAATCTGTTCAGCCCATGTCGAGTCCACGAAAATTCTCCATAACATCCGAAGATTACCAGGGTATTGATTTATCATTACCTATCAGCACGCCTAAAAAACTTGAATCTTCAGAGTCTCCCGAATCATCAGAGTCTCCCGGATCGGCAGAGCGTTCAGAATCTTCAGAACCCTCAGAACTCTTAGAATCTCCGGTACCTTCAGACTCGTCATTAAATAAGACTGATGACACAACCCTTATTATTGATGACGATGTTTCCCTTGTTATCGAAAATCCATTAAACTCGTCTGTGCTAACTACGGCAACAACTTTGCTCATCTCTGATGATGAATCTGATATTTGCAACGACACCATCTTTCCAAATAAAACTGATTTTCCGCTCACTATTCCTAGAAGTCAAACTTGTGATTCCGATGACTTGCGAAGGACGAAAATCTTGCCGGAGAAGGTCGTGAGCTCAAAAACTTTTCCAGGGTCAAATGTAAGACCGAATCCAGTTTGTCGAACCCCAGTGAAGAACCCACCAACACAGCAAACAATGCCAAGTCGATTATCGAATCTCCGAGATTCGGAGAAGGAATTAAAGACTCCAGGAAAAAGTTGCAAGAGTCGGAAGAGTCTCTGCGTTATGAATCTTTTAGAAAATGCAGCATCACCGAGCAGAGATAGTCCACCGGCTCTTAAATTTGCCTCTCCTGTTATGGTAGATCCGATTCAGTATTACACTCCAAAGCGATCGCGATCTGATATGGAGCCCGAAGGTCCAGAAAATGTATTGCCGAGGCGGAAAGTAAAAAAACCAGTGCTTGTAACTTCACCTCCTCAAATGGCACCTCTAACTTGCACAACTAAGACGCTTGTCAGAAGAGAATTAAAAACAATGAAGCTGATTGTAGAATCTCAAGGAAACTTGGGAATCTCTGTGGAAAGGAAACAGGCGGTGAGACCCTTTTATATCATTTCCAAATTGGATCCCAATGGTGACGCGGAAAAATCTAATCAATTCAGAATTGGGGATGAAATTGTAAGGGTTTGCGGTCGAAGAATTCGGGGGATGTCAGAAGTGGAAGCAAGAAACGCTTTGAGAAGTTGTTTCGGGGCTGTGGAACTTCAAATTGCGAGAGAACCAACGTTCGCTTTCGGAGGAGAATTCGGAGACACGTGGGGTGAAAGCACGATCACAAGAGCCAAAAGCGATTTCGAAATTTGGTCTCTAAAAGCTGCTGCTGAAGAAAGAATCCAAGAGGATCCTGCCGTGGTGACTAAGATTTCGAAAATAAGTTCTGAGGATAGATTGTGCAATACTAGAGATAGTAGTTTCCTCAAAGGAGAATATACGCCTAAAAAAGATGTCACACCTGAAAAAGGAGGGACGATCGAAAAAATGGTCGATAATGATGAGGGAATACCTTGTAAGGTTGTTGGGGCAATAACAAAAGATGGGAAAAGTGTTTCAATAGGTACGATGAACCAAATCGAAAAAGTGGAGCCCCACGGTGGAGAAGATCAAACCCGGAAGATTACTGGGATGAAGAAGTTTCATGTGGTTAGGAAAAGGAATTCGAATGCAACACCTTATTCGAGAAGAGCAACGAGTCTACCGATGGATTTAATGACAATTTATTTGGAGAAAGGTTCAACGAAGAAGCTTGGATTCACGATTGTTGGAGGATCCGATAGCAATAAAGGAAGTATGGGAATTTTCGTTAAGGATATAATGCCTGGAGGCCAAGCCGCAGAACAAGGAACCCTTCGAGTTGGGGACGAAATTCGGGCAATTAATGGTATTGCCATGGAGGGATTAACTCATGCGAAAGCACTGCAAACTTTCAAAGCAGCCAAAGCAGGAACAATGATTCTCCATGTTGGAAGGAGGGATCCAACTAATAAACGGTTGGCGAGAAGATGAAGTTGTTTTTTATTAACCTTAGGTTTGTGGCTGTGCTTTGCTTCATTAACATTTTGATACTAATTTACAAATTCTTTCAAACTAATTGCATAACCAAATTACGCTTTCATTAACTCTTTTCTGTTACCCGCCTTGCGAATAATACAATAAGCTATAATATTTCAATGACATAACGAAAATTGAAACTATCAACTTCATTTAGCAAATAACTTATTTGGAATCTATTTTCTTTGCAGTTGCATCTTTCAGTCGAAGTCTTACGACTGTCTCGACAGACTCGTTGAGAGTGGAGAATAATATTTTGGTATTTGATCCTGCTGAAGAGGAGCAGAATTGCAGAGGAACAACAAACGAGAATAGAATTAAATGATTAAAGTCAACGAATCCCTCTATGGGTCTATGGACTCATATTTTACATAATAGTATGTACAGATTATTTATAGTGTAATTATTGAAGAAGAATGACAAATGAGTATTTATAAAAATTTATTTTAAGAAATGTGATATTCGTTTACTAGTTTTTATATAATGTTGACCAAGTTTTCTTGAAGAGTTCGCTTAACTCAAAATTGACATATGCTCCATAAGTGTGTATAAAATCATTTTTTCTATCTCTTAAGAAATCAAAAATTCTATAGCGCTTAGAATTCTCCGTTTCAATGTCTGCGTTTAAATCAATCGCAAATAATTGATGAGATTAAATTCGCAGTCGAGAAAGTACTTTAGCGTATAAGAGATTACCAGTTTATAGAAATGTTCAGTTTCTGGGAGATAATCAATTTCTGTATAGTACGTAATGTTCTTCAATGAAATATATCAATATACGATGCGACCATTTTCTGTTAGATGCTTTATGCTAACAATCCGAAATATGGAAACTAACGAATCTGTTCTCGTTAAACATATGTTTTATGTTGAAACACTTGTTTGCTTAAATTGAACTGCGTTATGTATTATTTCTGACGTTTATTTGGTATAGAGTTATAACTCATGATGCGGATGGTTTGTCTCATTTTGTGCATACATATAGCTTAAGTTTTGTAAGCTACTAAGACTGACATTCGATGTGTCTACCTGAAAAAAGCTGTGATACAGATTGTAGTCACATTTTTAGTTGCTCGTATCGTTCATAGTGTATTTAAATAAATGTGCTACTATTAAACAATAAAAGCTTGTACTTTTTATTGTTTTAATAAATGAAAGGTTACAAAACCTTAAAAATACGACATCTTCCAGACTAGTAAATACTAGTATTTTTAAGGTTTTATAGCCTTTCATTTATTGAAACCTAGTTTTCCCAGACATTAAAGAAAGAAACTTACCATTCTTTTTATGATTTTTATTGTTAGAAATCCGACCCTGAATTTCAATCAGGATTCTTGATGTAATAATCATTCGCCACGGATATTATATTATACTATGTTGAAAATTGTATTCCGTTTAATTTTCAAAAAAGGTGCAAATGAACGAATTATTGTGAATGGGACATACCCAGGGAGAAAAAACGATTGAACACGGGTGTTCTGGAATGTTTTTCTCAAAGTTCTTAATGTAATCGTACTAAACGGGAAACAATAGTTTGTGAATTTGAATAGTAAGAAAGCATATGAATGGGAAGATGCATTCAATCGTGTTTTTAAAATGGAACAATGTACAATTTTGAACCTATATTATGAGTATAAAAGTATGACAAAGTATGACAAATATAAAAAATTCATTTAGTTATATTGTCGTATGGAATAAAAATAAAATAAGAATTAAATGAAACCTGAATAGTATGTAAAATAATGAAAAAAGTTTGTAGAATTGTGGAGTTTTTTCTAATACTTATCCGATTCCTACCTTACCGGCATTTATTTTTGCAAGAAGTCACGTCTACACAAATTGAGATTTCGAGTAGAAGTTTTGAGAAAAGCCTTAGAAAACAATAAAATACTTTTGTATACAACATTTGGTTCAAAATTTTCGGAAAATTTTGTTTTCGAGAAAATCCAAAATTTCGAACCAAATGTTGCATATGAATTTAGTTGATTGTTTTCCAAGGCTTTCCCAAAGAATTCAACGCGATATCTCATTCGGTGCGGACGTGAGTTGCTGCAAGAAAAAAATAGGTATTTTGAGTCATGGGAATTGGCATGAATTATTGAAGTATTTGTTTTAGAATGTTCAGGATTTCTAAAAATTTTATGAGAACGCTTGCTCTTTACATTCTTATCTCAATGAGAACGAAGGTATTAGTTTGATGTGAAAATCAACTTTCGCAAATGTATACCGGACAACTTTTGACTAAATTATCCGATTCGATTGTCCATTGGTACACAGTTTTAGGACGTATGAAAAAGAGACGAGTTCATTAATCAGCCATTTTTTACTAACGATTATTGTTTTATCTATTTGAAATGGCGTTTGAAAAATCAAAAATTACATTTTCTAGCTAAACTATTCGAGATACAACAAAAATGTTATTATTATGTTACTATTTGGTGAGAAACATAGTTTAAGTTGTCCTACTGAAAAATGCTAATTGAAATACGAGAATTTTACGATCCAGAAAGAGTACAAAAGATACATAAAAAAATGTTGGAAAGAAAAATTGTTTCTCTATTCAAGAGATCAACATAGTTATCTAATCTTCACTTTTTTGAGAGACGCATAGTTTTTTAGGATCCGTAGGTTTATTTCAGTCGTCTGAAATACTAATAACAATCAAAAACTCAATTAAATTATTGATTTCAATCAATCTAATTGATTTTGTTCGGAAAATACTTACTATGAAATAGGAAAGCGCAATATTCCACGTGGCCCAATTTTCGCCACTTTTTGACCCCTCCCTCCCCCTATGTGGTCTATCGTGGCCTCATCGTTGACTCTCACCCCACCCCCACCCCCCCACCCCCCC
>WSXT02110413.1:0-25377 GCA_011762715.2 Neuroterus valhalla
CCCCCCCCCCCCTCTCTCTCTCTCTCTCTCTCTCTCTCTCTCTCTCTCTCTCTCTCTCTCTCTCTCTCTCTCTCTCTAACTGCATTTTCTACTTCTTCTAGCGGATTAATAAGATACTTTTTCCATTTTACCATCTTAATATCCGAGTTCACCCTTTTCCTTCTTCTTTTAACTTGATTTCCTGCAATCTGAACGTCTTTTTCTGTTCTGGACTTCTCCGCCTCTTCTTAAAACCTGCCATTTTTCTCCTCTCTTTTCTTATCACACATCTCAGTATATTTCTTCTTTTTTCTTCTAAATTCATCTCCACTACTTTTTTTCTTTCCTCCATCTGCTTGGTTCCTTTCTCCCTTCCTCCTCAAATCTCCTCAAATTCCTCTGCCCTATCCATTTCCGTTCCCTCCCACACTAACTTCTTTCTTTTCTTCTCTATCTAAAACTCTTTTTATTCCTCCTATCATTATTTCCATCTCTTCATTAAAATTTCCTTATCCCATTTTCATATCCTTAAGCTTCTCTTTGGATTGCTCTTTTCCTCCCAATGAACAATCCTCTCTTGCCGTTCCCTTTATCTTTACATCCTTTTTACCCGTATATTTGATACTCTTATCACCCTCTTACGCCAGTATTAATGGAAAGTGATCGGCATCTATATATTCTCCTACCTTCAGTTTCTCGAACTTCTCTGTTACCTCGTCGTCTCCTATCACAAAGTCAATGGCCGTCCCTTTTTGACCCTTGCTCATCTCCCTCTATATTTCCGTTCATGATAAACCATCCCATTTCTCCAAGCACTTCAATAATTTCTCCGCTCTTCTCTGCATGTCTCCGTTTGCATATACTCTCACTATCTTGCATCTCTCTGCTCCCATCTTTATCTCTTCTGTCAACAATCCTTCAATCTCTTCCTTCATCACTTTCCTCTCCTTCTCTGATAGATACTCCTTCCTTGTTCCCATCACCATCCCTCCCATTTTTCTGCCTTTCCTATTCCTCCTCTTTGCATCTATCTTTTCTCTCCAATCCCGCTACATCCCAATAAAAATTTTCCCATTTACCGCTTCATTCCTTTCCTTTCCCTTTCTACTAGTTCTTATTCTCCCCTCTTTTTTTTTCTCTTCCAGTCCCCCGACACGGCACTTTTTAGTAACTTCCCTGCCTCTTCATCCGAGATCCCACCATATATCTTGTATTCTTATTTTCCCATACTTAACTTACGTTCCCTTTCCGTTCTTTATCTCCTCTTCTGCTATTTTCTTTAACTTATACTGCATATTCATTTGTTCCCGTGTGCAATCATCTTCGATCCTCTGCTTACTCCCATATAACTGCCTTCTCTTTAACATTACTTCCATCTTATCTTCCCTATTCTTCAATTTCACTAACTCTATTTTATTCCTTCTTTCATCATCCCTTCCGATACTCCTTACTCCTCCTACTAGTAACTTCGCATTTATCCTAATCAGCACATTTTGTACACCTTCCTTCAAATCCCTACCCTCCAATGTTATACCTTTTATCACTATATTGTTCCTTCTTTCCGACTTATATCCAACCAAAACTTTTCAACAAACGTGCACTGTGTCTGTCAATATTCACGCGGGAAAGGGAAGTCCCCCCTGACATTTGTTTGTAACCTTTAACCGATAATCTCTAAACTTTTATCCTTGATGGTGCACAGAGGTTCAAAATCCCGAATTTCCGGTCAAAATTCCTAAACATGTAATAATCGTGTTGAAAGTTACATATCCGGAAGTTTTTGGGGTCGCTGAATTCGGAAATGATATTTGTTTTTCAAAATTCTAAGTGGCGGACACAAAATGGTTGCCGACCATATTTCACAAGAAAATATGGTAACTTACCATAAATTATTTCAAATTATATTCAAAAAATGTCCGGAAATTTATGAAAATTTTGGCTAATTCATACTTTTTTTACAGGTAATTTATTATATCTTATGATAAATAATCTAAACCTAAATTTGGAATTTCCATGAATTTCCGGAAATTTATAAAAAATTTTGGTAATTTTTACTAATTTTACAGATAATTTATGGTATCTCAAGAAGAATAAACTAAAACTCGATTTAAAAACTTCCATAGATTCCCGTAAATTTCCGGCGATTCATAGTAATTGACGGTAATTTGACAAATTTGTATTGAATGATTGCGCATTCCAATTTTCCATTTTGTAAGAAGTTCATCACATTTAAAACATTAATTTTCATTTAAATTACAAGTAAATAAATCATTTCCTAATAATTCCCGTTAATGATTATAAGTTGTTTAACACTTACATTAATATATTGATCAAAGTATTGTTAGAAAAATGAGTTTCTTTTTCTCTATATATTTAAAGAAAGTCGTAATGATCACCATGTACAAGTAAGAAACGATTTGGTTAGAACATTCGACGACAGGGATTAGTATTCTCAGAAATTTCTTCGTGCAAAAAAATCTTGAAAGCTATCTTCTAATTCCCCGTATTGCTCATGCGATGGACCTCTCGCTATGCGCTGCGCTGGGTGCGTGAAACGGTGCGCCGCATTCCTCGAAGAAATCGTTCCTATAAGAACACGGGCAAGCTAAGGCAAAAAATTTCAACGCCACATTATTGGGGACACCTTCCCATGTGCAACACAGTAAGAATCGAAGCGGCCTGATGCGGCCTGGATAACTAATCCCTCATTGAATTTCGGAATTTTTACTGCGCGAAATAGAAAAAGGAGCGCGAGTATTCCGACATCTCTTTCAGACGCGTGCATAATTATTTTGACTTCAAACAAATTCAGAAATATTGTACATATCTTAACGAATAAATTGCATGAGGTCAGGAGGTACTGGTCAACTTTCAACTGCCTTTTTTCGACACTTACATTTCACTCGCACTATGGGTTCAAATGAAAATTGTCATGTATAAATAGGAGTTTCCGGGAGAAGTTTGTAATGAAGGAAGGACCCTACTTTCAAGGAAGAAATCAGGCTTTGAGAAACTGTTGAGAACACGCATTAACTTCAGAATGCGAAGTTAGGCCATCGCGCGCAAGCATTCAATTCCTGAACTTGCTGCTCTGAGAAGGAGAAGAATTAATATTCTAACTCTTTGGGAAATTTTCTCAGAGGCTACTAATTCTAGAAAGCACAGCAACATGAAAGAGCTCTATCTGAATGGATTTATCAAGCGAAGCAGCAGCTAAACTAAATTAACTCCATTTGCGATCATTAGACAACAGTTTGGAAAGGTTCATCAAGAGAAACTTGCTGCATGTTTATCTCAAAAGAATCCCATGGTGTCTAGAAACCTGGAAACCTGAAAAACCAGGAATAATCAAGAAATTTTCTCGCAGTCCTGCATTTATCCGATAGTCTTGAAATTTTGTTTGAATCCAAGGAGAAAAAGCTGATTAAAAAATCTAAATCTCAACATTCATTCTCAGGAGAGTATCAAGGTCATATAAAAGATAATTCTTGATCATAACTATTTTTATGGCACGGATTATATAGACTGGTTGAAATGTAAGTATCCCGTGCCCAATTTCAGAATTTTGTAGTATAATAAGTGGAACACAATGTTCGTCGTATGTTAAAATGTAGTATACTTTGATACCAAGTCCTTTTTAGTGTGCGTTCAAGGATCGACAATATTGGAACATTCCACTCCGAAATTTTGTTTACACACGTCTCGTGGAGATGTAACCTGGGCAGTTACGGTGACGTTGTAGTACTTTACAGGACCAATTTCCGCGTAATATAAACGGCCCTCGTTGTGCGACATAAAACGTAAACATACGGTGCCATAAAACACTCGAGACTGGGATACTAGACGTGCATGTTCTGAATTTTTTTCATCATCATAGTTCAGGATGAAAGGAGAAATGATTATAAATTACTTCATGCAACATCTTCCAACAAACCTTACACATATAGAGCTGTATAATTATAAAGATCCGTTAATATGGTAATTATCAGTTTGTACAAAGGTGTCCAACCTGAGAGTAACTGAACCACATGTGGTTCTGGACATGATTGGCAGTGGCTCCTGCTATTCGGTTCGACATAATATACGTTTGTGAGAGTACATTTTCTAGTCTCGCTTGCCGTAAAAACCAGTACCGTACCCTGCTAAAAACTTCGGACAAGTTTCGAACAAAATTCGGATTCCAATATTGCCTGAATTTATCCGAAGAGTGATCTGGTTTTTGTCCTCCAGATTCTATCTGAAAGTATCCGCAATTCGGCCGACGGAAGGAACACGAAATTGAATCTAGTTTCCATCCGGTAGAATCCAAAAGTTGTCCGGTGTGACGGATTCAATCAATCCGGAAAGAATTTGTTTGAGTCCGTATTTTGTACGGTATAACGGATGGTTATAATCCGAATTGTTTCCGGTCATGCCCGTTTTTCAGAGGGTCTTCTGGATGTGAATAGTCCGTAATGTGTACGGTCAAATCCATGTTTTGTGCGGTCTGAAGAATACGATCAATCCGGAATGTGTCCGTTTGGGTCCGTGTTTTGTACGATCTTCTGGATGCCGCTGATCCGGTATGTGTTCAGTCAAGTACGTCTTTAGTACGGTCTGAAGAATGTGATCGATCCGAATCTTGTCCAATCATATCCGTATTTTGTACGGTCTTCCGGATGTGAATAATCCGGATCAAGTCCGGTCAAATCCTTGTTTTGTACGGTTTGAAGAATATGATCAATCCGGAATGTGTCCGTTCAGGTCCGTATTTTGTGTGGTCTAAAGAATACGATCAATTCGGAATGAGTCCGTTCGGGTCCGTGTTTTGTACGATCTTCTGGATGCCGTTGATCCGGTATGTGTTCAGTCGAGTACATGTTTAGTGCGGTCTGAAGAATGTGATCGATCCTAGTCATGTACAGTCATGTCCGTATTTTGTACGGTCTTCCGGATGTGATCAATCCGGATTATGTCCGACCGAATTCGTGTTTTGTGCGGTCTGAATGATACGATCAATTCGGAATGAGTTCGTTCGGGTCCGTGTTTTGTACGATCTTCTGGATGCCGTTGATCCGGTATGTGTTCAGTCGAGTACATGTTTAGTGCGGTCTGAAGAATGTGATCGATCCTAGTCATGTACAGTCATGTCCGTATTTTGTACGGTCTTCCGGATGTGATCAATCCGGATTATGTCCGACCGAATTCGTGTTTTGTGCGGTCTGAATGATACGATCAATCCGGAATGTGTCCGTTCAGGTCCGTATTTTGTGTGGTCTAAAGAATACGATCAATTCGGGATGAGTCCGTTCGGGTCTGTGTTTTGTACGATCTTCTGGATGCCGTTGATCCGGCATGTGTTCAGTCGAGTACATGTTTAGTGCGGTCTGAAGAATGTGATCGATCCTAATCATGTCCAGTCATGTCCGTATTTTGTACGGTCTTCCGGATGTGATTAATCCGGATTATGTCCGACCGAATCCGTGTTTTGTCCAGTCTGAAGAATACGATCAATCCGGAATGTGTCCGTTCGGGTCCGTGTTTTGTACGGTCTGAAGATTACGATCAATCCGAATTAAATCCGATCAAATCCGAACATACCAAAAGAGAAACAAAATACACGAAACCAAATCCATCCCGTGAAATGGAAACAAAACCAAAACTGGTGACTTCTTTTGATAAAACGCTATCCCTGAAAGCCACAAACCCTGGAACCTGTAACAGCTTCCAAATCTGCTACTTTAAGGACCGCATATAATTTTATCAACGAAGAAAACACCTTAAACCTGGGACAACTATCGACTGCTTCGAACACACATACACATTCTTTCTACCTTCTTCTACGAAACAGAGAATGATAATACGAATCTTTTTGCTGAGAATTTCAGCAACTCTTCCGAATCATATCGAATCATATCGAATGAAATTTTTCATCTACTCTAGTTTCTCATGAAAAACAAAGAAGAAAGAATTTTTAAAAGTTTTTATGAGAATCCCATAACCTATATGTGATGCATGTAATATTCAAGTTAGGAAATTGGCGAATTCAGAGGATGCTGGTTTTCTCTTCTTCATAATTAAGGGTCGTCTTCCGGGGCGGTGTTTGCATGTTGACACGACGGTAATTGCCTTAATTAAAGCATCCACGTTTTATCTCTTACATCACGCCCGACTACCTTTTCTACCAGTAAATAGGAGTGCGATTAAAAACAAATTGCTGCTCTGTTGTATACCCTTCAAGATCAATAGTTCATTGCACTCACGAATAAAATATATCCTGATTTATTGGATATGGGAACTATATCCAATAATAATGATAGTAGGCGAAGGCAAATGCGAAGGAGTGAGAGTGAATGATGGGGATTTAAGGAAAAATACAGTGAAGTTAGAAAAGTAGGTGGAAATGATGAAAAGTAAGGATACTAGGAGAAAGTTGATGTTAATTTGTAGAAGTAAGAGGAAACTATAATAAATAGAGGAAAGAAATGGTTAATTAGCTGATGTATGTGTATATAAGGATAAGTGAGTGTAGATGATGGAAAGTGAGGGGAAGTTAGGGTGGATTAGGAGGTGTTTGAAAAATCATAACAAGTGAGGAAGGTTAGTTCAAATAATAAAAAGAAGGTGAAAATTTCGAGGAGTAGGAGCGAGTGTGAAGAACTTTGACCTAATGAAGGGGATCGTAGGAAAATGAGGGGGAGTAGGAGAAAGTAAGAAAAACTCGTGATGAGTAAGGCAAAGTCGGTGTAAATGGAAAGGAGTAAGGAGAAAGAATAGAAAGTGAGGAGAAGTCAGGGTTGAGGCAGGATAAGGAGTTAGTAGATAGAAGCGAGGGTTGTTTATCTTAAGTAAGGAGAAGTTGAGGTCAATGGAGCTTTGAAGGGGAACGATACAAATTGAAGAGAAGTAAAGGGATATAAGAAGGAATGAGAGAGAGTCGTGGGAAGTGAGAGTAATGAAAGGAATGTGAAAAGAAATTATCAAAAGTAAGAGGCAAGTTAGAGTAAAATATAGAAAGCAGGAAAAAAAAGATCATGGGGTTTAAGAGAGATGAGGGAAATGAGGAACAGTAATAGAAAAAGATATGAAATGAGAAGGAGTGATGGAAAATGATCTTCACTGAAGAAAAATGAGTAAGAATAATGGAAAATGAGAGAAAGTCAGAAAAAATAATAAAATGTGTGACCAGGTTGGTTAAAATGTAAGAAAGTAAGATAAATTAATAGTAAATAAAGAGAATAAGAAAAAGTAAGGCCTAACAATAGGAAGTGAAAAGGAATGATGAATAGAATGGGGAAGTAAGAAAAAACAATGGAATGTGGGAGGAAGTTAGTGGTAATGATGAGATGTTGAGAGAAGGATAGACAGTAAGGAAAGGTCAAGTTCAATAAGGAGAATAAGGGTGAGGTTGGGTAAGGGGAAAATGAAGTTAGTGAGGGGAAGTTAGGGTTGATGAGGGGAATGAGAGAAAATTGTGATAAGTGAGGTAAAGTTCGGGAAAATCAGGAGGAGTAAGGGTAAGTGGAGGGTAGTAGGGGTGGATTGTGGAAAGTGTGGGTAGAATAGAAAAAATCGGAGGAAGAAGAGGGAATTGATGAGCAATACAGGAATATTCAGGGACATAAAGAGAAGTGAGAGTAAATGATTCAAAGTAGGAATAAGTAAGGAGAGAATGGGGATTAGGATGATTGATGAGAAGTTGATGGAAATGAAAAAAGTAAGGGGGAATCAGTGGTTGAATGGGAAAACGATGAACAGTTAAGTGAAGTTTAGGGATATGAGCAAGGGTTTTTTACTGATAGTGAGGGGAAGTTTGGGTAAAAGAAGCGTTGAAGGGGAAACGGTGAGCAGTCGAAGGACGTTCAGGGACAGACGGGGAAGTAGGAGAAAGCGGTAGGAAGTAAGAATGATTGATGGGAAGTAAGGGAAAAGGATGAGAAGTGAGAGGAATTTACGGTGAATCATAAAAAGGAGAAGTGATGGAAGAAGTGTTGGAGGAAATTGAGAGAAATCAGGATCAGTAAGAGAAAATGATAGGCAATAAGCGAGAAAAGGGAAAATAATGTGGAATGAGGGAAAGTAGGGAAGAGTAATTGGGAATGAGGGAGGGTCCAAAAATGATAGGATGAACGGAAAATGAATTAGAAAAGAGGAAGTTAGGAAAATCATGTGAAGTTACAGCAAGTAAGAATAAATTGGGCCTAATGAATCAGAGCAAAGAAAAATGTTAGAGTAAGGAGCAGGTTAATATTAATGAGTGAGAGTGAGGGGGAATGGTGAAGAGTCACTATAAGTTCGTCTGATTGGCAGGAGGCAGAGGGGAATAATCAAAAGTCAGGGATTGTTAGGGGAAATAAGAGGAACTAAGGAAAAGAAGGAGGAAGTGGGGAAAAGTGAGATGATAGGATGTTAGAGAGGGTTGAGAGAAATAAGGAATTATGAGAGGAAATTATAAGAAATAAGGGAAATTAGGGAAAAATGATTTGAAATTAGGGAAAGTGCGGAAGTATTATTGTAAATAAAAGGGAGTCAGAATAATTATAGGAAAAAAGGGAAAATTAGTTCAAATAAGAGAAAGTGAGAAAAATTTATGAGAAGTAGAGGCAAGTAAGAAGAAGTTGGACTCAATGGAGGAGAATTGATAATAATAAGGGGAAATCAGGGGAAGTGAGGAAAAATAATGCAGAGTGAGGAAAAATTAGTGTAAATGATTGAAAGCGAGGGGAAATGATGAAAAGTAAGATCGAGTTAGGTCCATTGGAGGGTGAGGGGGAGGGGGGAGGTGTACAGAGAGTAATGGAAAGCTACGAAAGGTTGAGGAAAATTAGAAGAAGTAAGGGAAAATAATGTGAATTTGGGAGAAGTTGAGAAAAGTAAGGGAAAGTTGGAAAATTAGAGGGAAGTGAATGGAAATGATTAATAGTAAGAAAAAATAGGGGGGAATGAGGGAAAATAAGGGATAATGATGAGGAGGATTCAGTTATTTATTCTCTATAATCCCGACTTCAATTCAAATTTGTCACATTCAATTTACACACCCTTTTCAACAGTATATGAAAAATCTAGAACAAAACGGTAAATTGGAATGCAGAATGTAAACCAGGAACATCAACAAAAGAGATTGTAAAAATTATAGGGCTGCGGGAATAAAAACACAAACGGAAGTCCAACATCGACAGCGGCGTTCATCTTCTCGTTTCCTCTCTTTAATCATGGCCGTCTGTGGTTCGCAAGAACAATTTTCCCAAAACCGAACTGATGAAAGAACATCTATCGTTATTTTTATTTCTGTTTATTCAGAGAGAAGGTGCTTCAAAGAAAACAGTTCTGATTAAAAAAAAATTAAGAAATAATTATTCGAGAACTATTAATAATTATCTAGCAATTAAATAAGAGTAAAAACAATCTCATCAAACATTTTGTTTTCCCTTAAAATTTTCGGAACGCATAAGCGGAACATACGCGAAACTAACTGGCGCGCATTAACAAAATTGACCACTAGGGTACAGTGCGCTTGGTTACTGCGGCAGTCAAATTCATTTGAAAATTGGATTATTTCATAGGATATTAACCTTTTTGTTAGGGAATAATTTTTTTAATTTTGTATAGAATGATCGAATTCCGAACACAGGGTGATCCCAGTATTATATAAGTCTTTGAGGAGAATGGTTAATTGAGGATTGCCAAATCGAGGGCTAGGGTAAGTATAATGCGAACCTGCTCTGAGTTGTTTTAGGAGAATAAGGTTCAATTGCGTTGTTAAGGCAGCATCACGATCTCGTTATCGAAGGGTGACCCAATCGGCTTCGTTATACAAACTCCTCACGCTCCTCTGGCCATTGGCCGTGTTTCATGTGATGGAGCGAGAATCTCCTTCTTTCGATTTTCCTCTCTCTTCCTCTCTCGCGATTGCTCTCCCTCTCTCTTCCTTTCTCTCCCTCTCTTCCCTTATCATGTTTTCTCTCATCCTCTCACTCTATCTCCTCATTCTCTCCTAAGTACACGAGTAAGCAGGCACACTCTAGTAATCTTTCCGAAGGGGTTACTCTCGGGCCAAGTAACTGGAGTTCTGGCTACTTAGCATTCGAACTTTGGATCGATTATTTCCGGGACAAGAACGCTTGCTATGTGACCATTCAAGATGACGTAGATATAGACATATTATTGCCAATATCCCTCCACCACTTGCCTCCGATGTTCAAAACATTTCCAGTTAATTCAAATGTAGTTAGCCGGAAATTTGACCCAAGTGCATGCCACCTACAGAATTCAAGAGCGTAGGATCGGTATATATCCAATTTCATCTATAGAATTATGCAAGGAGGATTCGATATGGAAGCGATTACTATGGGAATGATGGAACCAGAAATAAACCAATCTAAAGATATTACAAGTTGCAAAGAGAGGTTGCGACTAACGTGACGCCGATGTGTCTGGAGTCTTGCGAGGTAAAAGTAAATAGAAATCCATGAGACACGTATTTTTTACTTTTATCTAATGTGCCTTAGTTTCCGAAATATCGAGGTTTGAATATTTGACCTTGAGCGCTCGGCTCAAGTCTAGACTCGCGACAAAACGCTGCTCAGCCAGGTGCTTGGACTGGAGCCAAGCGCTCAAGGCCAAATATTCAAACCTCGATATCTCGGGAACTACGGCTCAGATAATCAAAAGAAGAAACGTGTATGTCATGCAATTTTTTTGACTTCTGATCTGTAATCTAAAAGTATTTTTTTATTCTCAGGAAAGAGTAATTTAGAATACTTCGTTGTAATATGAAATTGAAAACGTTCGAAACCCCAAAACTTTTAACTAAAAGCATCACATTTTCGAAATAACTTATGCATTAAATTCTAAATTGATGAATTTCCGATCAGAAAAGATCATTTTCTGAATAAGAGAAACTTGAAAAAAAGGGTAGAACTCCCGAGAAAGAAGGGTTCCTTATGATAGAACGAGAATGCTGTAATCCGGAATGCTTAATTTTTAGGACAATAAGAACATTTTTAAAAGCAGTTGAAGTACTCACCTTCGAAGAATTGGAACCCCAAAAATTAATTTTCTACCGGAACAGACAAATTTTCAACCAGGAAGATTAACTTTTTACTAAAAAAAGAAATCTCCAAAAAAAAGATTGATTTCTAACCAGAAGCTTGCATTCTGAACCTTTTCCAAACGACGGGTTGGGTTTATACTCCATTTCATCCACAGGTAGATCTCAGAAGAATGAGAAATGAAAATGGTTACTGGAGAAATTATAAATACGAATATAATAAAAATCAGGATGAGAGGTTGCGAGTTGCATTACGGTAATTTATCTGGGGCGTTACAGGATAAAGGAACATGAAAATCCATGAGGAATGTCTTTTTTATCTCCATCCAATGAGCGTTGGTTTCCGAGACATCGAGGTTTGAATATTTCACCTTGAGCGCTAGGCTCACGTCTAGGCTCACGTTAGGCGTTTAACTTGAGCCGAGCGCTCAAGGTCAAAGATTCAAACCTCGATATCACGGAAACTGAGGCTCATAGAATCGAAAGAAAAAATACTTATCTTATACAAACTTTCCTAATTTTATCTGTGATCTAAAAACTTATGGAAGTGGAAGTGGGAACGTTGAAAATTCAAAAAATTTCTACTAAAAGTATTGAATTTTCAAATGCGTTGATGAATTTGTATCTAATTTGATAAATCCCTGATCAGAATTGACAATTGAAGAGTCGAACTTCCAACAAACGCAGTTTTTCAATAATTAAAGGAGAAAAATTTAATTAAGGATGCTTAATTTTAAAGGCAATAGGTCGATCTCTATACAAAACAGTTTTATTCCTAACTTTCAAGGAATCTTTGAACGAGAAGAATAATTTCCTACAAGGAGACAAATTTTTTACCAGGAGGATTCATTTTATAATTCACGCCTAATTTGCGCTCATTTATCTGGGGCCTTACAGTGTAGAAGGTTATCAAAATGAGGCACATCATTTTTATCTTATTCTAATGTGCCTTAGTTTCCGAGATATGGAGGTTGGAAGATCTTGAGTGCTCCGCTCAAGTCAGGCCCGCGACACGCCGCTGCTCAGCCGGCTGCTCGAACTTGAACTTAGCGCTCAAGGTCAAATATTCAAACCTCGATATCTCGGGGACTAAGGCTTATAGAATGAAAAGAAAAAATACCTATCATATGTGAATTTCTAAAATTGTGGCTATGTGATCTAAAAGTTTTTTATCTTCTAACGAAAATGCATGATTAAAGATGCTTGATGTTGCAGAATGAAAATGAAAACGTTAGAAGTTCGAAAAATGTTAACCGAAAGTATTGAAATCTCATATGGATTGATGCATTTTAATCCAATTTGCTGGATTTTCAATCACAAAACATCAATTTCCAAAAAAGAGGGACAAATTTATAGTAAAAAAGTCGAACTTCCAACAAAAGCAGTTTTTTAATAATTGAAGTTTGATGCCAAACGAGACATCTGCCATTTGAACCATTTTCGAACGCCAATTTGTCTGGAGCCTTGCATGGTAAAAGAACATCCAAATTCATGAGGCACATCTTTTTTATTTTTATCTAATGCGCCTTAGTTTCCGAGATATGGAGGTTTGAAAAATTTGACCTTGGATGCTCGGCTCAAGTATGGGCCCGCAACACGCCGCTGCTCAGCTGGTTGCTCGGACTTGCAAGCCGAGCGCCCGAGGTCAAATATTTAAACCTCGATATCTCGGAAACTAAGGCTCACTGAATCAAAAGAAAGAATACGTATGGAATTTTTTCGACTTATAACCTCTTATCTTAAGGTCCATTTTCTCTAATGGAAAATGCGATTTTTAAGGTGCATGGGGATAAAGAATGAAAATAGAAACGTTCAAAATCTCAAAATTTCAACTTAAAGTGTTGCAATTCCTGAGAAATGAATGCCTTCCCATCCCATTTGATCATTCCCGACTAAGGAAGATCAATTTACAAAAAAGCCAAATCTACTTTGAATAAGTCGAACTTTCAACAAAGGATGTTTTTCAATAACTGAAGAGGAAAAAACAAATACGTAATGCTGGATTCTCGAACCCAGAAAATTAATTTTCAACAATGTGAGACACTATTTTCAAATTAATAAATTAACTTTTCAATAATAAGATTAGTCTCCTACTAGAGCAGGAGATTTTCAATTTAAAAAAATTTATTTTTAGCCAGACAATTGCATTTTAAACCAAAAAGATGAATTTCCAAGAAATAGGAACCAATTTCTCACAAAGCAGTTGTGTCTTTAACTCCTAAATAAAAACTTCCTGTTAGGAATATAACATTTCTGAGAAAAAACCGAATCATCAACATGTCACATAAATTTTTGACCAATAAAGTATAATTTTCCACAAAATATAGTTCTATTTTGAATTTAGAACTTTAATTTCGATCTGAAATAATTATTTTAAAGTTGAAAATAAATTTTCAACTGTAATTAAACAAATTGTCAACAAATAATAATTATTTTCAACTACAATTAGATAGTTTCTGAATCACCAGTTGCATTATTGAAGTAGAAAGATTTATTTCCTTCCGATGAATATATAGACAAAAAAATACATTCTATATCCAAATATTTTAATCTTCAACCCACTTCTCACTTTATATTACAACCAAAAACTAATTAAATTTTAAGACTGAAATGTTTAAATCCAACAAAAAATGACTATTATTCAACAAAATACACCAAATATTCATTTTCTCTTGATATAGATGATTATCAACAAAATGAATACATTTAGTCAAATAATTTGAGCTTCAACTTTATATTTCGGGCATAAAATGAATTGAATTGTGAATCTTAAACACTACAATCTAACCAAAAAAGACGATTTCCCACTAAATATTTCAATTTATAACTAAAATAGATTACTTTTTCTATTGAAAATGATAGATTTTCAACGAAATGCATCAATTCTTAAATAAAATTGAAAAATTTCTTAGAAAACAATTGCATCGTAGACCAAAAAGAATAATTTTTCAACAGAAAAGAGATCATCAAGCAAGAATTAACATTTGTTATCCAAACGGTTCAAACTTTTACTCCTTTTTCCTACAGAATCAAACTAACAAAAGCATTGCATTTTGAATTTAAAATATTCAATTCGACCAAAAAAAAGAATAATTTTCAATGAAATAGTTAAATCCATGACTAAAAAGGATTAGTTTTCTACTAAAAATGAAAATATTTCCATGAAAAACAACTGTACCCGACTTGGACCTAATAAATTTTATACAAACAGTTGCAATTTTGAACATAAATAAATTTGGAACAAACTTCTGAATTTATATTTAAGCCAACAAAAAATTTTATTCTGCATTTGAAACATTTGCATTAAACAAAAAAGGCTTAGTTTCCACGAAATGGTTGAATCCATAATTTAACTAGATTGATTTTATACCAAAAATGACAAATTTTGAACAAAATTCGTTCATTTTCACTAAAACTGAATTCTTTTCAAACAAACAGTTGCATTTAGACAAAAAAGATTAATTTTCTTCCAACAAAATAGATACATTTTTTTTCTAAACAGTTTCACCTTCAACCTACTTTGGAATTTATGTTCCTGCCATCAAATTTATTGAATTCTAAATATTTGACTTTTGAATTAAAAAAAAAATAGTCAAATAAAAACTAGATTAAGTTTATTTTCGATGGATACTTAGGAATTCTCAATGAAATACAACAATTGTCAACTGAAAATAATTGACTCCCGAATAAATAGTCGCATTTGCAAACAAAGAGATTATTTTTCTATTGAGAAAACGAATTTTGAACAAAATCCTTAAATTTTTAACTAAAACAACATAATTTTCTAACAAATAAACAAACCAAATATTTCGGACCACTGACTTTCAACTTTATATTTCAACCAGAGGAAAATTGAATTTTAAATCTGAAATATTTAAATTCAACCAAAGAAGACTAACTTTTAATAAAATAGTTGAAGGAATAACTAAGAAAGGATAATTTTCTACTAAGAATAACTAATTTTCAACAAAATACATTAATTTTCAGCAAGAACTGGATAATTTTTGAACAAATAGTTGCATTCCTGACCAATTGATTAATTTTCTACCAAAAAAGAGGAATATCAACATAATGGATACATTTTTATTTAAATAATTCGAGCTTCAAACTTTATATTTCAAACAGAAAATAAGTTCGATACCGGCTTTTTAGCGTTTTTTGGTCACATTATGTAAGGTACCGGAAAATATAAATTAAATAAACTTGAATACCAAGAAAAGATCTACAAATTTGGTGGCATTAACTTTTTGATAGAACAAGTATTTTTTGCTTCATTTATAAAAACCCGTATAGAAAATGAAAAAAATGAACTTTTGGACAATTGACATAAGTTTAGGAAGAATCAAATAGGCACAAGTTCCTTACCAGGAAAATATCTTCGAATGTGTTATCAACTTCTTCAACAGGATATGTAGTTTTCATTTCAATCAGGAAAAATAACCATGAAAATGAAATTATAAACTTTTTGAAAAAATGACGAAGGCTAAGGCAGAACATTGATGGAGGAAAGTTGTTCACCCGGAAAAGATTGATAAATTTGTTACAATTTTTTCAATTGGATGCGTTGTTTTTGTTTCAATCGTAAAAAATAAAATTAGAAATTAGAAGATTGAATTCCTAGAAGAACTACACAACATATGAAGAAAATTAGCCAACCACATTTCTCCACTGTTTTGGACAAATTTTGATCGAGTGCGCAGCACGAGACACGCGATGAGAATATATTCGTCAAAGCCGGAGAAGCTTTAACAAAAGAGAATTTGCACTCATCAAATTAAAGTAGTCGACATTTCGCTTCCGAGATTCAGAAGCTTTTTATACAACTGTAGGGAGGTACAACGTCCGAGTGCGTAGCGCGAGGTAAATTTATAGCTGAGGATCCCAAACTTGCGAGCAAAGCGAGCCGCGTGCGAAGCGCGTGATGAGAATGTGCCCCCGCAGCGGGCAGATTTTCCTTTATTATTCCAAGAGTTTTTTCACAAAGGACTCACCGATTTTCTGGAACAGGATGAATGAGGCGTTACCTGGTAGCTAGAAGATAAGTTCACTCGTAATGTGGAACTTGTAAGCGACAACAGCTGATGTACAAAAGGTCAGGGAGTCGGATAGGGCTGGTATAGCTTAATCATGTTATTTTCAATCTGAAACAAATGTCTACATCTTATTTCAACGCCTGAAATAAGCCCCGGAATAATACTCTATTTTGACAGTGTGTGGGTTGCTAATATTGGAAGTTGCACTAGCAGATTTCGTTGACCAGGTAGATTGGATTCTCTTGATAGTACGCCGAAGATTAAATTGAGCCGTAGCAACTTTGATATCTCAGGATGGACTGTGATGTTTTTCTTTATCTTCTGCAGGACTTCATTTTATTACAAGAACCATATAAAATCCTCTAGCAATAGTTTTCTGATCCATCCTCTTTTGTTCAATCCTCCTTTGTTCAATTCAGCTGAACTACTCGATGAAACTCGTTTCTCGCCTCAGCAAGTTTCCAGGGTTTCAATAAACGTAGACTTGTATCGCCAGGACGTGCCTTGTGAACATATTTTGTAAACTGAGCCACATTTCTTGAACGAATTTCTGTGCAAGGAGAACATGTGTCATCTAGCAACGCCAACAAGGTATTAAACTATGCGAACCAGGGACATTTGTTCAAAGTTTATAACACGTCTCACGAGTCGTGAATTTCACCCAGCGACCTATCTTGAACGTTGACCCCGTCCTAATACTCCATTCCGCGCGTCTTAAAATCTGAAATGTTCATGCTCGATTATTCCTTTTGTGGGAGCTTTCATCTTCACGACCAAGCAGGGGGTGATAAAAATCTGGAAAGGGAAGAGTTTTCCTATAGTAATGAGCAATGTCTTTATCATTCGGAAACATAATCTTTACTAGGTGAAAGAATGTTGGCTTCGATGTAGGATCATTATTGGACGCTTCCAACTCGGACGATCATTTTCTTCACCTTGCAGCTTTTCAATTTTCTTGAACGATTTAGTGGAGTTTGTGAGAATTTTAAGCCGAAGCTTCGTATTCAGTGTGATACACATACCTAACTTCTATATTGTAGAAAACAAACCATTCTCAAAACCACTACGGACACAACAATCCAAAAACACAAACAGCTCTTACCCCTGCTACTCTAATTACAGACATAATACCTCAGGACCCAACCATCTCCAAATCAAAATGGTTTTCAGAAATGAGCATGTTGTAAATGTGGATCAATCTATCTACTTACCTAGAAAACTCCCACAAGTTCAGAATATTTGAGAACCTCATACAACATCCTGTATCTTTACACACAGCAGCTCCAGGACACAGAACATCTAGAGAATCAAACTTTCCATTTCCTGCATCTTATGCTTTATAAACACAAAATATCCAAGGCATCTAAAACAGCCTGCAAAGAGGGACGATTTTCAAACCTCTGAACCAAAAACAATTTTCAACTGTTCCCCTATTTCCGAATACAAAGACTTTGATCTCATAACACCCCGCTACATACAAAACTTTTGAAACATTACACGTCTTGCGAACCAAACACAACTCACAATCTAATTTCTTTTACACACAACATATCCTTTGCTGCCAATAATCTCAAAAAACAAGCAACCCACGAACCATAGGAACAAATTCTACATCTTATTCCTCCACTCTATCAACACAATGACAGCTCACTCACAATTGAGAACATCCCAAATAACACAAACAAAGCAAAAACTCACCACTCCTTCAAAATATACTCAATAAATTAAACCGTTCGTATTTCAAGAATGGAACACAATCTCTAACTTAAACCCTTTACACATGCAACATTTTTGATGCCATAAACGAACCTGAACCCTCTATACTTATATGACACGCCCACAAATCAAAACTTTCCTGGGACTCAAGACATCCTGAAAGACCAAAAACATAGCGTGAATTCGTTAACACTTCTACATGACCAATAATCTTGAACCATGAACATCTCAAGGATGGGACATAACCATCAAACCGTCCATGCACGCATAAGCCATAGCACCTGAAACAACTCTTAATTCTTCTACATACACAAAATACTCCCACGAATCTGAAAATTTCAAGAACCTAATACAACTTTCAGTATTTTTGTTTACGGCAACTCCAGGACACAAAAAAATTCAAGCCAATACAATCCCAAAGCTTATGCTCTTTACACAATAATTATGTCTGACATATAATACATCGGATAGAAAAGCAATTCACAAAGCCTCAAATCCAAACAAACTATTAAGGGGGAACGCTACTGTGACGGGTCTAAAAATAGTTGATTTTTGTGAATTTTTTTTTGTAAGAAGGGATGATTGTTTGAAGATCGCACAAAGAGCAATTCATTAAGTACGTATTCAACTATGTTCATGCAAAATTTTTAGTAAAAAATATTGAAAATTCACGAAGTTATCCAAATAATCGTAACGACATGAGATAAATGACGTCATCTGGTGTCAGCGATACAACAATGAATTATTATCTGAAATCAAAAAACCAAAAATATTATCAATCTGCACTATAGTGGCTATCGTTGCATGCAGCCGTTTTTTCAAAATAATTTTTTTCACAAAATGGTGGCGATTCGTATTTTGTTGTGTGCTTTTGACATTTTTTTCAATTTTCAAAATGTCTCAAAAAAAAGTTATTTTCAAAATTTTGAAAATCGGCTACGTGGAACGATAGCCACTATCATGTACATAAATAATATTTTTGGTTTTTTGGTTTCAGATGATAATTCATTGCTGTTTCGCTGCCACCAGATGACGTCATTTTTCTCTTCATGTTGTTACAATTATTTGAATAGCTCTGTGAATTTCCAATATTTCAATGAGCTTCAAGTTCTGAACGTTCAAATGAACGAAACTACTTTCTGATGTTTTTGGAAACTAGAAATAGTGCTATAATATTTATTTATTTCCCTCGCAACAGTGGATTACGGAAGAAACTTCAAATTCATTATTCAAAACTGTAGTTGGAACAATATTTGTAAGTAAAATAGAGCTGCGAAAAAATATTTCGTTCATTTGAACGTTCAGAACTTTCAGGACATATATTTCAGAGTCTACACACATGACAGCTGTGAGACATAAAACACCTCAAAAGTACACAACTCTTAACCCTACGTCCTTAACACACTATATATCACCGGAATCTGAAACATCAAGTGAAAAAGAAACTCACGAATTTCAATCTAGAAACAATTATCAACTCTCATTTCAACTACAAACACTCGTGAAATACACCTGGAACCAAAACATCACCATAGAAGGAAACAAAACCAAAGCTCATGACTACTTCTACGCACTTTAGACATCACCCTTAAAGCTATGGATATCTCGAGAAACAAACATAACCCTCAGACCTTCCACACACGTTAACAACCCCAATGTACAAAACAAATCTCAAGTACCACCCCCCTGCCCCCCCCCCACACACACACACAATGCATAATACTCCGACAAGTTAGGAATGTTTAAGCAGCTCATATAATTCATACGCACATTGAATAACACCTTCAAAGCTTTAAAAACCTCAAGAATGAAACACAATCCTCAAACAACAACGCATGCAACATACCCAGGGCCCAAAACGATTCATAACCGCTCTAAACACACAAAGTAGTCCCACCAATTGAAAATGTTCGAGAACCTTATACAATCTTCAGTGTTTCCTCAAAAAACAACCCTAGTATATTGAACACCTCAATCGAAAACAGCACACAAGATACTTGGAATTCAAAACATTACTACAATAGGAAACAAAGTCAAAACTCATCACTTCTCCTACTCACTTCGAACGATTCCCTCAAAGCTATGGGAATCTCGAGAAACAAACACAATGTTTAAAATGTTCAAGAACCTCATAAAACCTTAAGTGTTTTCACATACAACAGCCATGGGACATGAAACTCCTCAGTCAAACACAACTCCTAACCCTACGAACTTTAAGAAGAATATATCTTCGGCATCCGAAACACCAAACATAGAAACAACTCACAACTCTATAACTCTTTCCAAATACACAAACACACACACAAACACACACATTATGCTTGGAATTCGGAACATTACTACAAAAGGAAACAAAAACAAAACTCATCACTCCTCCTACTCACATTAAACAATACCCTCAAAACTATGAATATCTCGAGAAACAAACACAACTCTCACACCTTATGCACACGTAACAACCCCAATCCTCAAAACAAATCTCCATTCCTACGCACATAAAAAATACTCCCGGAGTTGGAAATTTTCAAGAACCTCATATAACCTATAGTGTTTCAGAACACAACAGATCGAGGACATGAAACTCCTCAGTCGAACACATGTCTTAACCCTCAGCACTTTGAGAAGAATATATCTTCGGCATCCAAAACACCAAACATAGAAACAACTCACAACTCTCTTACTCTTTCCAAATACACAAACACACACACATACACACACAACATGCTTGGAATTCGGAACATTACTACAGAAGGAAACAAAAACAAAACTCATTACTTCTCCTACTCACTTCGAAAAATTTCCTCAAAGCTATGGAAATCTCGAGAAACAAACACAACTCTCAAACCTTACGCACACGTAACAATCCAAATCCTCAAAACAAATCTCAATTTCCTACCCACACACAAAACACTCCTGATGTTCAAAATGTTCAAGAACCTCATAAAACCTTAAGTGTTTTCACATACAACAGCTCTAGGACATGAAACTCCTCAGTCGAACACAACTCCTAACCCTACGCACTTTAAGAACAATGTATCTTCGACATCCGAAACACCAAACATAGAAACAACTCACAACTCTATAACCCTTTCCAAACACACACACACACACACACACACACGACATGCGTAGAATTCGTAACATCACTACGAAAGAAACAAAAACAAAACTCATCACTCCTCCTACTCACATTGAACAATACCCTCAAAGCTATGGAAATCTCGAGAAACAAACACAACTCTCAAACCTTACGCACACGTAACAACCCCAATTCTCAAAACAAATCTCAATTTCCTACCCACACACAAAACACTCCTGATGTTCAAAATGTTCAGGAACCTTATAAAACCTTAAGTGTTTTTACATACAACAGCTCTAGGACATGAAACACAACAACCCTAGTACATTAAGCACCTCAATCGAACAAAACCTTTAACCCTATGCCCTTTACACACAATCCTGAAAATATCAAAATAATTACAGTTATTTAGGAAATAAGAATAATACTTAAAACAGTTCTCAACACCTTTCTGCCTAAAATTTTGTCCTGAGTCTTCTTAGGTAACTTTAACACAGAACCAACCTCTATTTGAAAACTTTCTCAAACAAAACGAATTTCATTCAATTTCTATTCGCATAGTTGGGAGATGCGTATCCCTCATCTCAGATATTGGAAGACGGAATAAAGAAGGTACAGAATTCGAGTTTGTTGAAACTCGAGTGTCAAATTACCAGAGCATATTTGAAGGAAATTTTTAGCACTTTTCGTCGGAAGAGTGTTGAACCATAGAAAGAAAAAGGTTATAAATTCTGAACTGAAACTAAATAATTTAGAAAAAACGGTTGCATTTTGTTCTCAAAGGATCAATTTCTTACCAAAAACAAGGATTATCAACATATTAGAGAAATTTTTTATCTGAATAGTTCATACCTCACCCGATTATGAATTTTATATTACAAAAATAATTCCAATTCTAAATATTGGAATCCAACGAGAAAAGAATAAGTTTCAACAAAATAGTTGGATCAATAACTGGAACAAGTTAATTTCCTACCAAAAACGAAGAATTTCTATCCGATTGCATGTATTCCCTTCCGGGTAGCTGGGTTTCAATTAAAAAAAAATTATGTTTGACTCTCTCACTTTCTATTTATTTGTCTTCAAACGAAAATCATTGTCTCTCGTTTTCCTTCGACATTCTTCAACTCTTGACCAAAGCGCACGCAACACCCACTGATGCGCATTGCCAAGATTGACCTCTAGGATCCTGCGCACTTAAAATCAATACAAATAAAGAACAGAAGCCTTTTTTTCTCACCATTTCCACTACGCCTCTGATGATGTAAAGCTCAGCAGGTACACTGTTCGTGTACTCAGCCGATAAAAGGTTAAGGAAAAAATAAAAATGAGGGGAAAAAACGAATCACGATCGTTTACCGCGACCTTTTAGGAGATCAAAGTGCTTTGCGTAGCCCATAAATTTCCTATGGCTACGAAAGTTCTATATGCATGACCTCGAGTTGACGTCTGAAAAAATCGTCTCTTTGGAAAGTCCTCAAGAAACGAATTTTCAATCCATACCCCTTGCTGTTTACGCAGAGCCTTTACTTTTCTTTATTTTGAAATTTCTCAATATTTATCAGAATCGTGTTACTCTAGCTTCATGGATCAAAGTGTTCCGAAGCAGTTGCATATTTTTTCATTTGGAAACTCAAATTTATGGAATTTGAAGAAAAATATGAGTAAAATGTTACCAAAAATGAAAAATTCCATTTTGCAGCAAAACTTTGGGAGATGAAAAAAATTATAAGTACCAAAATTGTTCACGTTAAAAGAATCTACAAATTTACTGATACAGATTTTTTTCATTTTTAATTTGTTCAAACATTAAGGAGTATTCTCAGCATGCAAAGTTGTACCTAAAAATATTTTCATCCTTTGAAAAATAGCAAAAAAATTATTTTTAAACATTATCTTTTCTCGAAAAAAAATAGTACTCAACAGTATTCAAATCTGTCCAAAATTATTCGAAAAAATTATATTCAATAAATAACTCATACAGTCCAAGAAATACGTTTATTTCGCGACTCGCCTGGGAAAAAATATTTAAAGAATGAGAATTGTTTAAACAATAAAATATCACAAAGTTTTTATTATTACTTATTGAATAATTATTATCTATGAAACGAAAATTTGTAAAGCGTCAATAAACTGCAATATTACTCAAAAATTCAAATTTGTCATTTATGGGGTTTTCTTTGGGGACCTATAAGAGTGTCCGAACATCATTCGAACTGAAAATCTATTATCGAGTCTCATTCTTCGATGAATTGTGAACAATATACTGAATGACGTAATAATTTTTATTTTAATTGGAACCTCAACTATCAAATTCTTTTTATTCATTCCTTTTAGTCGCTTGGAAAAGAAGTTGAAATATGAAACTTTTGAAATTTAAGTTTTTGGTCCACAGTTAATTTATTAAATAAAAATTGAAAGCTTTGATAAGATAATAATCCTTGTCTTTCAAAAATTCGGCTTTTTGGTTGAAAATTCACCTTTGGAAGGTTACAAATTGAACAATGAAGTAAAAGCTAAGTCAATTCTTTTAAAAGAATAATGATAAAAAAAATGTACGTGCGTTAGAACACATGGTTATGGCGTAAACTTCTTTAAGAAAAGAAGAAGAGGAATAAAGAAGTAGGGAAAGAAAATTGGAGTAACAAAGGGAAGACTAAGGAGAAGTGAAGAAGAAGAGACTCGACGTAAGGAGAGAAGAAAAGAGAAAGAGAGGTAAGAGGAAAAAAAAGAGAAAATGGGAAGAACAGAACAAGAGAAGAGTAGAAGATACGGTGAGAAGGAGATAATGAGAGAAGAATAGGAGGAGAGAAGGAAGGAAGAAGAGAGTTGACATGGGTAGACTGTTAGAGACAGAAAGGTGGAAGTAAAGAAGAAGGGAAGAAGAGGAGGAGAACCGAAGGTAAGGAGAGAAGCAAAGAAGTTGACAAGAAAAGGAGGAGGGAAGGATAGAAGAAGAGAGCTGAGAGAGTCAAGGGAAGAAGATAAGAAAACTAAAGGAGGAACAGAGGAGAAGACAAGTGTTGAGGTAAAAGAAGAGGAATAGAAAAGAGGAAAAGAGTTCAGAGAAGGAGCGAGTTAAGGAGAAAAGAGGAGAGGAGAGAAGAAAAAAAGAGTCAAGAGAAGAGAAGAAGAGAAGGAGTGAAGGAAGGAATAAGAGAAGAAGAGAAAGGTGAGGAGAGAAGAGAAAATAAGAGAGTGAAAAGAGTCAAGGAAATACGAGAAGGAAAAAAGAAGAGAAAGAGGGGAAATAGGAGAAGTTGAGAAGGAAAAAAGGAAAAAAGGAGATACGAAGGGAAGAAGGGGGTTGGAAGTTTATGAGACGAAGAGGAGAAAAGGAGAAGGGAAGGAGAGTGTAAAAAGAGGAAAAGAGTTCAGAAGAGGAGTATAGAAGAGAAAAGAAGAAGGAAGTTGAGATGAAAAGAAGATAATAAGAGTAAAAGAGGAAAAGGGGATGGGACAAAAAGACGGTTAAGAGAAGAAGAGAAGAACAGGAAAGGGTTGAGAGAAGAAGCAAAAGAAAGAATAAGAGGAGATGAGAGTTAAGAGAGTTAAGGAAAGAAGAGACAGGTAAGAAAGGAAGAGAAAAAAAGGAGAAGAAAGAAATAAGGAAAGATGAAAGGGGAAGAAGAGAAGGGGAGAAGAAGACAGAACGCGGCAATAACTGAGAATTTTTATAAATTTTGTTTCAAAATCGAATGTTTTGCAAAAGCGAAGTAACGCAACTCAAAGTTTTCAGAGAGGCTAAGAATGGAAATTCTTTCCTCAAATTTCAATCTGCATCAAGAGGTACTGCAAGAAAACATCAGAAATGTTCTGAATAGTTTATCAGGTGTTTAAAAATTTTTAATTGATGTACGCTGGACGAGTATAAAAAGATCAAATGTTTTTCAAACATTTAGTTTTCTATGATTTTCTCCAATCAAAAAGACTGCCTATAGATTTTTTAAATTTCAATTCTTGAAATCGCAAATTCAAACCAAATTTAAGGTTCAAGAGAGAAGAAAAGAAATTTGGTAGGAGCGTGAATTGAGGGAAAAAAAGAAAAAGGAAAAAAGTGAGGAAGCTGGTTTGGCGGATTTGAATGTTAGCGTATAATGAATCGGCGGGGTGGTTTCAGCCGACGGATCGGCGAATTATACACAAACTCTGGCTTAACGAGGTCCCATCCCCTCCACTATGCTAAGTGAATCAGGGCGCGCGGTCGTTAACATCCCGACGCTACACGAACTGCAGAACACTGCACGCAAGTCTAGGCCTCTTAGACAACCCTATTGCAAAGTCTTACTCGAAGGTCATTGTCCGCCCATCTGAGGACAAACACGAGACCAGAGTCAGGAAGCCTTTAGCGCACTTGTTGATTTCTCCCTGGAGCTTCCATTGTTAGCACCAATACCTTAAATGGAATCTTTCTCTTTACAGGATACTCTTCGCACTCTACTACAGTATTCAATGACAAGAATGAGGGTGGTCAGTTGGTCGTGGGGGCTAAGGCATGAGCTTTGGACCTACTTCGTTTGGTTGCGGGTTCGATTCCCGTC
>WSXT02110425.1:0-11209 GCA_011762715.2 Neuroterus valhalla
ATTTTCAACCTGAAAAGTTAAACGCTCAACAAAAAAATTAATTTTTAACGTTAAAATATAAATTTTCTACCAGAAAATATTAATATTTCCAATCCAGAAGGATGAAATATTAACAGAACAGCATTGAATTCTTAACAACAAAAATTATAATAAAAAATACTAATCCAATCCAAATGGACAAATCGTCTATCCAAGAAGACGAATTTCGAAAGCAATAAATTTTTCTCAAGAAAAAAGATGGATTAGATAGAAGGTAATTAAAGCTTTTAGAGGGTTGTTTGATTTTCAACCTCTACCAGAAAAGATGAATATTTCCAATCCAATCTTTTCTGGTAGGAAATTTATATTTCAACGTTAAAAATTAACTTTTTCGTTGAGTGTTCAATTTTTCAGGTTGAAAATCCAACCACCCTCTAGAAGCTTTAATTACCTTCTATCAAATTCGTTTTTTTTCTTTCCAAAATTCGTCTTCTTGGATAGACGATTTATGCATTTGGATTGGATCGGTTTTTTATAATTGCCTCTTTTGTTAATCATTCAATACTGTTTTGTAAATATTTCATGATTTTGAATTTAAGCTGTTTTTCTGGATTGGAAATCTTCATCTCTTCTGGTAGAAAATTTTAATTTCAAAATTGAAAATTAACTTTTTTTGTTCAGGATTCACCTTTCTAGGTTGAGAATTCTAAAGTTACCTTCTGGTAACTTTAACTACCTTTCAGAAAATTCGCCTCTCTTCTCTTCCTATTTTTCTTCTTATTATTTATTTATTTCTTGAATTTTCTAATAAAGTTATCTTGTCTAAGAAATAAGATTAATAATTTGAAAATATATAATAATCATTCATAGTTAAGAGAAAAACGTTATTGAAGAAGAAAATCGGCCATGCAGTGTGAAAACGCGCCGGTGTGAGGTGCCGCGCTCAACACCGCTGGATACATTAAATTTTTTCCGATAGTAATAATAATTTCGCCATTTTGAAATAAATCGTTTTCGAACAAAATTTGACGTAGAATACGATAAAAATACCAAGAAGTTAATTCATGGGGTTCAAACTAGTTAAAAATCAATTAAAAATTTTCATTGTTTATAACAATTTAAACTTGTTGATAATATATTTAGGATGATTTTTTTTATTAAAGCTCGTCCTCTTACCTTTCAAATGAAAAAAATAGTGTCTCTAGCTCAAATAGAACAGGAGTTCTGCATTTTTTTAAAATAGTCTTCAATCAAATTCTCAATTTTTCAACCCCTCCTATTTCTAAAAAAATTGCAAAATAAAAAAAATCCTTAAATACGTATCTTTTCTTTTTCGATAAGGAACCTGTAAAAAAAGTATTAGTTCAATCAAAAATGGGTCGGTCAATTCTCTGTTCGATTTGTAAAAGAATGTTCCATATATATGTACTTTTTTTATTTTTGAAAAAATGTTTTCATTTTATATTGATGGGTCGCTGGGAAGGTAAAAAGAGATTTGTTTTGAGGCTAAAATGAATTGAACTTTTTAACAAAATGTTAAAAACATTTGAACATATATACTTATGCACAAACATTATTACAAATAATTTACTGTCTAAATTTTTATTCCGCAAATGAAAAAAAGGTTTTTAGAGAAAAACCAGAACAATATGGCGAAAACTCGAAAAGCTGATAATCTGGACAATTATTCGAATTGGAAAAAATGAGATATTATATTGGTTAACAATTATACTTCATTTTTGCGCCAATCTTGAAACTTTGAGTTTCGAATTTCTCAAAAAATGCAAGAGTCTGCTAATTAAATTGAATAGAAGATCCAAAAATATAAATGGTTCTTGTTTATTTACATTATACCTAAAGCGCAAATGATTGACAAATTGTCATAAAAACTTGTCTAACCGGACCGGTGCGACGATCCGTTGAAACATCCTGTAGTTGAGGCAGGCAAATAAGTCAGGCTCTGCAAGCTAAAAAGTGAAACGGATGAAAAAAAATGAAGGAAGAAACGATTTTGCAAGGCAAAGAACTGGTTAAACAGGTTATCGGTTTATAGCCGCCGTAAAGCGATTTTAAATTTCGCGGCACATGCCCGTGCATTCCACGCCTGCGGTTTTCTTTCTCTCTTTTGCAGTGGTACTGCCGAGACGATGATTCGCTCTCATCCGACCAATTGGAAACTCTTCCCAACTTCGACCGAAAAAAAAAAAATTAGTTAATGCCAAAAAGTGATGAAAAAAAGGCTTTCATTATCTTAAATTTATTGAAAGATTTTATCCAATTTTAACTTTGTTGCTTAACCAGTTTCTTTAGAAGATGGTCGAATCAATAGTATATGTTATGCTGAAACATGACAGGAAAATGAATAATAAGAAAATATTAACATTATTTATGAAATAATAGATAACAAACTTGGACAGTGAACTTGTGAGAACGCAATCCTCAATCTCTGTAATACCACATAATTGAAGCCTACAGCGTATCATTGCCACGAGCAATTACATCGCAATTGTAACTCTTATGTATATGAAAGTCGTGCAGATGAGATGCTACTCTGCCCTTGATATGTGTAATTCAGAGAGAAAATTGTCTTATCATTGCATAATTCTTGAGAAATTTATCACCAACGCACTTTTACCAATTTCAGTTTGTGAGCTGTTATGCCCATATGATTTTCAGACTGGATTAAAAACTCCTCTTAATTATGTTCTGAGGCATAAAAAGTTTCCTTATCCAATCTCCATCCATCGAAAAGATCTGCGATCTCAAGTTTCTTCTTTCAGCTCTAGGTGACGCAATGAAAAATGCCCCTGTATAGTACATATTTTATTTTCAACTTAGGAACTGAAATGCCCATATACGTAATAAAAAATATTTATGTAGCAATAATAATAATTGGCATCAATTATTACTTTTGGAGCAGGAAAAAACTCGAGTTGCGCTAAAATCACGACTAAATTTCATAGAAAAAAGGAAGAAAACTCGCAAACGAGAAGAAGAGAATAACTGGAATCGATTAAAGAATTCTTTTCATTATTTCTTAATTTTTTTCTTCACAAGCATCCTCCTCTGGCGGAAAAACTCTCGATCTCATTCGTACTCACATTCGCTTTATCACTCGCGTGCTAAAATATTTCGACATTTAAAAACAACGCTGCTTCAACAGAACAAAAAATATTACATCAAATATTACATAAAATATTCCACGTGGGATTTGCACTTTTATCAGTATCGTAATTATCGTGTAACCCTTTATCGCGTATTCGTGGGTTTCATTAAGAAAGGAAAAATTCGAAATAAAAGAACGACGCTTCAACGCGTGATTTTGAGTTTCAGCAAAGCACTTTTTTATGGCACGTAAATCTTACAAGCCCTTTCCTTATCAGAAAGAAAACGGAAACTCTGTTCATGTTTTCCCCACCAGCATTTTATTAATAGCTACTGTTCGAGCTCACTGCGCAAAACAATTTTATCTATGACATCCACGTTGTCCACCTAGGATTTGCAAAGGAGTAATACAATCTTTAAAAGAAATACGAAATTTGGAGGAGGACGTTCGTCAGAGTCATTAGGTGCACTCCATTGGCATCCTTCTCCAAAACTTTAACGACTATCTCAAAGAAATTTGACTTTTCGGAAAGCTTACAATGCAATCGCTCAAAAATTCGATGAATTTTCTGAAAAAAAAATTACAAAAATATGCTCAGTACAGCCATACAAAGATTGCCACGTTTCTTAAAATAATTATCTTAACATGCTAATTTCAACATCGCAGATGCCAATGGAGATCCCTTTCGTTTAGCACATCTTTTTCAAAATCATTTTTTACTGCGCTTCTTCCAGTCGAGCCAGAACTTGAATTGCGTTCAACTAAGGCTTGAAAGACTTCGATACATGAATTTGAATTTTCTACAGTGGTCCGATTAGACCGTACTTGCTCGTGTACGTCGTAGGTATATGGATAGTTTTAAATCGTCTCGTATTTATTTTTGATCAAGAACATCCTAAGACGACATCCTAGTAATATGTCTACGATTTAACATGAATATACGAGCGCCTCCCGGAACACGGTGGCCCTTGACTCATTTTAAGGACTATCTTTATTCGTCATGTGTGATGAAGAAAACACAAACAACTACTGTATTAAATTTTTTGAGCAAAGCTTTGCATTCGTAAGACAAATCTCTCTATAGGAGTACAAGTTTTGAAATACAATTGTAAATTGAAAGATCAGCTTCTAGAAAGAAATCAATCTTCAAACTACAAAAAATTTCGTCTCCCTGGATCTTCAAATCGACACTTCAATTTTAAAAGAATCTCTTTTTAAGCATACGCCTAAAACGTCCAGTCTGGCGATGATAGTCTAAATCTAAACTTCCGAGTTGGCCCCTCGTTTCAGTACGCATACGCGGCGCTGAATGCAAAACCAAACAGTAGATAGGTTCAGTAAGTATTACTCTCTGGATCAGTATGTTATTTAGAATATTTGTCGATTCCTCTGAATTCCTCCATTTTTTTCAGGGAATTTCAAGTAATTATAGATAATATACTAATTGCAAGTAATAACTACCTAATCCGTCTGCTCTTTGCCGCATATGCGTACTAAAATGAGGATCCAAATCAAGAAATAGTTACTTTAGACTTTAGACGACCAACGACGTACACTCCAAGAGATTATTTTGAAATAGAGGTATAAAAATCTTTGGAATAAAAGAACTGATCTGAATACGTAAACAAATCTGATGAATCGTACACACGTAATAATTATAATTTTTCGTAGGAAGCAGTTCGAAGTCATTTTTAAGGAAATAAGCGCATTTTTCGTTTAACAAAGTCTCTCTGTAGGTTCAAGCTAAAAGAAATTAGGAGATCGTACTTGAACGAAACGAAACGTTAGTACGACTCGTTTTTTTAAGCCCAACTAGAAAACTCGTGTACGACGATCGCGGGCCACGAGGATCGGACGGCCTGTACACATACTAAACTTAATCTTTAGAGTAATGTTTGAACGTAATTCTGCAGTTAACTAGCATATCGCTTACGTGATTATTTATGTACAGTATATACATCGCATTTTGCATCTATTACATCATATGCGTGCACTTACGAACTGATTGCAGATCGGTGTTTACGTGTTGTTTTGTGGATTGTGAAAATTGGCTAACTTACATGGTATTTTAGGGTTTATGCGAATCTCGCCATGCAAGACTTACTGTTAAACAGCAAAAGTCACTCGAACCCGGCTATTTGTCGGCCATCCTCTCGCATATACAGATTCATTAATATACTCGTATTTATGTATATATCACATCGTACGTTGGAAAAAAACCAGGCGGTCTAAACTTATAATTCGCTTTGAGATCCTTGAGTACTTGGGTCACTTTTTACAGGAATAAATAATTCAATAATTTAGTTTCGATTAGAGATTAAGCAGTGTAAAGTAAGTCCAAAAATCACCAGTGCTTCACGTGGAAAGTAACTCTTTAAATTTGATGTTTCACTTTAAGCTGCTACAATTAAAGTTGCCCTCTTGGACCTCTCGGTTTAAATAATAATAAAAAAATCACAATTTTAAAGGTCTACGCTCTTTCAGAAATGTTCCGTCAACTTCGAAAATCGACGAAGGGTGACCAAAGTAATCTAGGGCTTTAGGTTTTTCTCAAAATATGCCACAGATGCATTTACGGTTCAGCACCTTAGTTTCAAGTTTTCTAAAATAATTTTTTTCTATCCCCTGCTAACATATAAACAATCAAGATCCTGTCTAAATTATCCTAACAAATTTTAGATGCATCTGTAGCTTCTTATCACAGGATTGCAGTTGAAAATCTTTAAATCATCGCTGGACGATCTCGTTCTTAATTTCCAGAGATTCTCGAATTAAGCAATTATGGCAGAAACTAAAAAACTTGGAGCAAAATCAAAAACTTCATATAATATGACAAAATCAGTCTCTCAGATTACTTAAATTGTTTTTATATTTCCTGACGGACGGATAAATGATGCTTTATCACTATAAAAGAATTAAAAACATTTTTAAAGAATGAACCCTTAACCATGTTTCGAATACTAGGTCTTTTTCAGTTTTCTTTCAAGATTGCTTGGAAAGAAACGAGAATCTCTGATTTTCAGCAAAGCAGATTTTCATAAACGAGCAAAAGAAAAACCAAAAGAACACGAAATCATTCTGACAATGTTCATATTCGTTCGAACTAGATGATACCTCTTTCTAAATATTCGCCACTGGTGAGATGCACGAATATGCTCCGAAAATCCACTAGTCATTAATTTCATTTAATTAATCATTTATACTCCTTTATGTGTACATTACTTATTGGATATCAGACAAATTATAAATAATGGAGAATGATAATTTTTGGAATTCGTCATGTAAATTTTGAAATGTTAAAATCTGAAGAGGCCAATTTGTGATTGTCAGCTGTCACTTTGAAATGTGCTATCTCAGATTATATTTATCGAATTTGGAACAATATGTAAAATTATGTTCTGGAGAAGAACCTTCCAAAGCGATAGCCGCGGAAGAGTTCCTTCACATTTGAAAAATTGATTTAACGTGAATGAAAATTATGTCGATACCTCCACGTTGGAAGAAACTATTTCGGTGTGTACGTCTTGAACGACTACTCTAGTGCTGGTAATCTACATTTACCCCTCTACCTTCTTAATTGCCCTCGTTTTGGTACACATACGCGGCGCTAGATGCCAAATCCGACAGCTGATAGATTTAGTTGGAAAAGCATTCCAAGAATTGGAAAAAATTTTTGATGCATTTAATGTGAATTTCGAAAAATTCCGAATAATACACGAAACCAGGGAGTATAATTACTGAATATGTCGTTTGTCGGTTTGGTACCCAGCGCCACGTGTGAGTAGAAAAACTAGGGGACAACTCAGAAACTATAGTAGCTAGTTTCGCTGACAAACGCCAAAGCAGTTATTTTAGACGTAAACACCAGGAGAGGTTCTTGCAACATAGTGATATCCAATTGGAGACTATTGAAGATGATGACAAATGGCCTTTGAAAGCATAAATGTTAAATGAAAAATCATGCAAGTGGAGTTTGGGTCAAATTGAAAGAGGAATCTTCATATTATGACCATTCGATCTTTGACCGATAACCCTAATTGAGATCCCATCATCTACTTGGACGTCGGAACAGTGTTATGATGCTGTCCCGCCATCCCCAGTCTTGTTTGCGAAGAGGATGCCAGCAGTTCCTTGTAATAAGCGCTGAACTCTGGAGATAAAAATGATGTAGATCCTGCAGCCGATATCGGCGGAGGGAAGAATCCATTGTACAACGCAGGGTAGTACATCGGGTCCAGTACAGGAAGGAACTTGCCAGGGCTATTTGGAAGTTGTGCGAGGAAGGCCGCATTATTTTGCGAAATGGCAGGAACGAATCCCGAGGGAATAGTCGGCACACTGTGCCTCCTGGCTGCGTCATTTTGTTTCTGCGACGCCTCTTGGACCAGAAGCCCCATTGTCGATTTGTCGCCCTCGCTTATCCTGCGCTGATGGTCCCTTTCTGCAGCCTCCGCAGCTTTTGTCCTGTCGACACTACTCTGGTGATGATTGCTCGACCTCGAGAAGGAGGATGCGTTGTTCAGCTGACTCAAGTTCGGAACATTTGGTATCACAGGATGCGTCGGTTTTCTGGGTGTGTAGGGCGAAACAGGTTCACTTCTTACAGGGTACTTTCCGTTCGCCTGCTGCCTCCTCTGGTTCGACATAGGACTGTTATTCCTGTTGGGTGGACTCGGTAACTGAGGGGAGTTGGAATGCGATTTCTTGGGGTTGACAAGCGTGATCTCAAGGTTGTTTGACGCCATCGTCCTGCTGTCGAGGACACCAGAGTAGTTTTGAAACTGTTCTTTCCTCGGAGAGTGAGACTCTAGGTTCTTGTTTTTGTTGTGTGCGTTCCTTACTTCCAGATTAACAGGGTTAGGCCTTGTGACGACCGGAACTCGGACGATCTCCAAGCTAGGCCTAAAGAAGGTAGGCTTTTGGGTAAGATCAAGAACTCCGCCTGGTAAGCTTTCGTTCCTCGGCGGAGGCTGAACAACAGGAGGAGGTAGATACTTCGGAGTGGTGAGAATGTCCTTTGGGTTTCCGTAGACCATCTTCTCGTTGTGTGCAAATATCGACCTGGACTGCGTCACCCTGGGAGGTACTGCCCTTCCGTTAGGAACTGCGGGAGTGACGAATCTGTGATTCGACGTTGGCGAGGTGGCAGCGTTCGAAGCAGCGGCATTAGCAGCATTAGCATAAAGCTGAATCAAACTGGTGTTCGTATTCCCGAGATTTATAACTCGACCGCTGAGAGTGTTGCTACCGGGAGAGATGTTGTTATGTTGACTTGTTGGTTGCTTCGTTGGAGTCTGATGCCTTGCTTGTTGATGAGAATTGTGATTTTCGTGAGAGGATGGAAGCATGTGTCCGATGTCAGGAGTTACAGTGACGGAGATGAGTTTTGGTATCGAATTTGGCGTGACTGCTTGAGGCAAGGGCGAAGGAGACTTTTCCTCGGATCTGAGGGATGCAGGAGGTGTTGCGTTCGGTTGAATCACAGAGGCTCGGGCATCTACAGCCGTGACTTCTAAACCACCTTCCCGGAGGATCTCGAGTTTTTGCCTCTTGAAACTGGGAATTATTATTTTGTCCCTACTCGTGTCACTTTCGTTTTCGAGGTCGATCACCTCTGGAGATCTTGGTGGTACTATTGGTTTCTCGTGGAAGATTGGCTTCTCGTCAAAGACGGGAATGTTTTCCTTTCCCTGCGCCAACAGTGTAGTCTGCTTCGGGTCTAGCTTGATTTCTTTGATGTCCTTTTCAGGTGGAGGTGTTAATGTCACTACCGCGGAAGCATTCGACGTTACGGCGCTTACAGGTAGATCCGGAGGTGGACTTGGTGGTGGTACTTGTTGTGATATCAAAGGACTATTGAGCTGTCTTTCCAAGACACTTTGACTACCGCCAGTGGGCGTCGTAGAAGGCGTACTACTAGGCGTAGACGACGAAGTCGAGGAAGGTGGAGGACTTGGCAGTTGGCTAGCTTGTTGGCTGGCAGAAGGTGTATTGGCAATTATTGTGTTAAGAGATTTTAGGCGATCTGGTTTCACCCTTACACTCCGCAACGACGAAGTCTTGCCACTTTCAGTTCTGGGTTTCTCTCCAGGAAGGACCTGTAAGATGAGAAGGTTTGGTTAGATTTATGAACTTTTTAAATATTTGTATATCAGTAAGAATCCACTGCTGGATTGAAAAGTTCAAGTACCGAGGTAGTAAGAATTGACTGTAAGGAAGGTGTGACTGTAGTAGAATTGGGTGTTCCACTTGGAAGTGTCGCTTCCCTCGGGTAAGCACTGTCAGGTTCATCTTTGATTTCAATGGCCTCCTCTGATGAACTACTTGTTTTCGTTCTTCTTCCATGAGTTGGCCTAACTTTTGTCTCTTCACCTTTTTGACGCCTCTCGTAAGGCAGCAACAACCTGTGAATGGTAGATTTATGTAATTTTGGCTAATTCTTCTAAAAAAAGCTTTCAGTACTTTTTCCAGCGTTATATAACTCTATGAGTTGGATTATTTACTACCTTTCATAGTGCCTTCTTGTAATCGTTGCAGCACTCGTTGAGGCAGTGTTTCCGCCAATATCGTCGTATATCGACTTCCAAAGTCGACCAGCACTCACTGAATCGTAACCACCCAGCGTTTGTACTTTTGTATAAAAGAGGTATAGATCAACTGCAACAAAGAGATTCAAGTTAGTATCGAAGATACGACATATTTATTTCATAAAGGTTCCATAAAAAGTCTAAGAAGTCGTAGATGCTTATCTTATCTGGGAATATTTTGTCATAAATAATGGAATGATCACTCACTTTGCCTATAACCCAACAAGGGCATTTTTCCCACAGGTGTGCCCCGTAAATTCATAAACTTCTGAATATCAGTCATAAATTTTTTCTCTTCTACACTTGCTTTTCGCTCGCTTCGACGTACTCCAGCGGAAGTTGATCTACTGATGATGGAATTCGTTGAGGAGGCTTTGGAAGTTGATGCAACTACAGAAGAGGCAACGGAAGCTTCACTTTCATTGCTGGATTCACCAGGAGAAACGCTACGCTTTTTCCGTTTTCTTCGAGGCCTTCCTTTTAATTTTGGGGCTGAAAATACAGTCAAAGATTAATTTGTTTATCTATCGGAACCTGATGTTCCTCTAACTCTAATTTAAATATAAATATTTGTTGTATCTTTAGTAACACTTACCTAAGTGATTGCAGAGTAGTTCGTGTGTTTCAAGATCTGGATAGTCAAAAGTATCTCTACAAAAAAGGACTCTGGTGCCAGGATTGACGGTAAATCCACCTACAGCCGCCGCTACCGAAGACCAGAGCCAAGATGGTTGTGACCCTTCAAGCCTTCGAAGAAGGGCTCTGTACCTGCAATATCTAGGATACGAGAGGACAACCACTTTTGTCTGTATGCTGCCATCGAAGCGCTTTATCGAATTGTGATTGCTTTCGAACTCCAGCTGCTGTTTGTCGACGTCTGAAAAGTCGATACCAGGATCCGTCAGTACCTGGGGTTGGCCTAAGTCGGGCTTAAGTGGACTGCTTTCAGGAGAAGACAACGGCGTAGGTGGATATGACACCTCCCTTCCCCAGGACCACTCCAAAGACGGCGCCAACCACGTTACAAGATCGTGGACTCGCACAACCACCTTCTCTGATATGGTCAGTACCTCGTCCTGAAACATAAGTTTTTTTTTCACTAATCACTGAATTCGATTCTAGAACATTAAATTTTGTTTAATATTTCATTCCTAATAATTACAGTGGTTATATATTGTTTTAATCGTTACAGCATAGTGAGTACTTATTGGAATCTTTGGGGAATGATAAATTTGAACTGTCATTTATCATTTATTTATTAGATAGTAAGTAAGAAAATCTCAATAAATATTGAGAAATTGGTTCAAGATTTAATCGTAATTCGTCGGCATTTAGTCAATTTACAATACCAGATCTTCTTTCTAAATTGAAGAACTGCACTCTAAATTCCTTGGAATGAAAGTTCATTCTCTTAGAATAAAAGTTCATTCCATGTAACGACTGAAAAATGTCCATTCTCTTAGAATGAAACAATGCATTCCAAGCTAGGAATGAAACTGTCTCAGTCCTACCTTGGAATGGATTTTCATTCCAACTG
>WSXT02110436.1:0-11209 GCA_011762715.2 Neuroterus valhalla
TACCATAAAAAGCTTCATCCCACTAGCTCTTCCGGAACCCTTCGTTTTCTACCCCTACGATAAAAAAAATCGAAAATGCACTGAAAAAATGCCCTGATTCCCAGATCTAAAATTTCATAAATGAAAATAGTTACGATTGATGTTTCAAGATACCAAAAAAAGTGTCATCCCCCTAGTCCTTCCGAAACCCCTCGTTTTATACCACTAAGATCCAAAAAAAAATTGAAAATGCACTGAAAAAATGCCCCATATCCCAGACCTAAAATTTAATGAATGGGAATAATTCCGTTCGATGTATGAAGATACTAAAAAAAGTTTCCTCCTTAAAAACAAAAATGTATCTGGCTTCAACATGCAACTTTTGAGTGAAAATATCATCTTTCTGTGTGGAAGATTCAGCTTTCTGTTCGAGAATAAATTCCTCGGGTAAAAAAAACTGTTTTTGGATCCAGAATTAGGTTTTTCTTTGTGGAAAATACCTCTTTTTACTGAAAATCTTATAATTGAATTAGGGTTAAATATATGACTTAACACTAAAGATAGAGATTGCGTAAGTCTGAAATTCTGATAAAATATTACGATTGTATCACATTTTTACCTATTTTCATAAGAAACTTGAAAATATTCAGCGTAGCGTCTATCTCACCAACAAAGAGTATTCAAGGCCATTGGTTAAAAACTTAGGAAACAAAGTATATTTTTACACCTTACAAATCTAAAGTTGCTTTATTCCCGTAGAAAAATTCCCTCTCAATGCGTCTAGATTCTAACCGTCCTGATTTTCGTTGAATGAGAAAAACAATTCTTTGTTTCAAAGGAGAATGTACATTCTAATAATTTCAGAAGGGTTGTAGCTGCTTTCCAGTTTTTTGTAATAAATTTGGATAATTCTATTTTCTGTTTTTCATTTCCTTCAAGTTTTTATCAAGCAGTACACTTTCCAAGTGGAATCATAATAAGATGAAATTTCCACCAGAAATCAGAAATTCTGAATGAAGACTCAAGTTTTCATCCTAATAGTTCAATTTGATGTGAAAGATATCAAGTTCTGTTCAAATAGCTGCATTTGCAACTTGAAAAATCATACAACTTTCTAACAAAACAGTCGAATGTCCATTTGAAGATTCGAATTCTCAACCGAAATGATGAATATTCGACTAAAAAACACAAATTTCTGGAAAATAAGTTTAATTTACAATCAGAAAATATCAATTATAACCACTCGCATTCTGAACCAAAGAGGATGACATGCCATTACACCATCGAAAAAGCAAGAAATTTCGTCCAGCGCAAGAAAAAAAATTGGCACTCGCATCATAAGAGAAAACGCAGAGTATGGAAATGGGTAGAGGAAAGATATTACCATGCATGGGACTGTCGTATTATGGGAAAGGAGGACTCAACCGTATTTACACCATCGAAAAAGTGAAAAAATTCCTCCAGAGCAAGACAAATAATTGGCAATAAGAGAAAATGCAGAGTTTTGAAATGGGTAGAGGAAAGATAGTAGCATGTATGGGATGGTTTAATTAGAGGAAAGGACGACTCAAACCGTATTTTCACCATCGAAAAAGTAATAAAATTCCTACAGAGCTAGATAAATAGTTGGCAATGGCATAATAAGAGAAAATGCAGAGTTTTTAAATGGGTAGAGGAAAGATAGTAAGTAGCATGTATGGGATGGTTCTATTAGAGGAAAGGAAGATTCCGAATTTACTTGTCCTATCGAGAAAGTTAAAAATTCCTCTACAGGCGTAAGGATGTAGCTCTGTGAAATACAGAAATCCCTGAATGTAGGAAAGTACTAGTAAGAGAAGAGCAATTCTGTAGACTGGATCGCGCCTCACATTGGACAAAACTACGAACACGAACATATCCCGTGTTCATGACCCACGGGATATGGAAATGACTGCGGCCATTGACAATTTGGGAATTTCTTCCAGAATTTAGCGAGGAGAAACTTGGGAATTTGGTGGTTTTCTTAACGTTAGAAGTGCTCAGGGAAAGTACGGATTGGGTGCAAGAGGGATAAGCACGTTGGCTTGGAAATAGTTGGGAGTCCACAGAAATAGTTTCACGGAGTTCATTAGGGAAGGAGTTCCGAAAGACAAGTCGTCACGTCGCTATGCGAGTAAGATAACAGGACAATAATAGAAATTTATTCTGATCGAGGAAGAGAAGAAATTGCACCAGTTTCGCCTTGAAAAAAATATATAGTCTGGAAAAAAGGTCGTCTTTTCATAAAATTTTAACTATTTGGTAGAAATTTGTGAATCTCAAATTATATTCGTCTTTTCTGGTAAGAAATAAATCTTTCCCATTGGACTTTCAATCATTTGGTTGAGAGTTGAACCACTTAATTGAAAATTTATTTCATAAGTTAAAAATCCATCTTTTTTGGTAAAAATTCTGAATTTATATAATTAATAGTTGTTAAGGTCCTTGCTATGCTTCTTAAATGTAAATAACTTGGAAGCTCTTCAAGCTAGAAGTTTCTGAGATTGCAGCACGGACACGAACCACTTCAGCTGTGGGTCCTTCTCGATGTCGGTAATATGTCGGCAACAGGAATCTTGAATTAAAACTGAATTGAGTTAGAAGCTTTGGAAGCCACAAATAAATAGAAAAGCACATTGCTTGATATAAAAATAATTAAAATCAAATGAATAAAAACAGTTCAATTATAAATGATGAAGCATAAAAATGAATTGTTCATCCCTGTAAAATCATGTTTTAAATACTTAATCTCTCGAATCTTGAATAAAGTATTGCATTTTCAACAAAATAGATTATGTTTCTCCTCAAAGAGATAAATTTACAAACGAAAAAGACAAATTATCAACAAAACAGTAGAATTTTCAAAAGAAAGAAGGGTTCTGCAGTCAATGAAGAAAAAATAATTTAAAATTATCCAGTCAAATAGTTGATTCTCAACTAAGGAAGAGGAATGAGTTCTACTTTCAACTAATTTCTACTAGAAAAAAAAAACAATTTCCAACTACAAACAGATTAATTTTGAATTAAAAAAATGAATAAAATAGAATAAATCAAAAGTTGTAAAGAATATTCTAAAGTTAGTTAAATCTGAATGAAGAGGCGTCAGAAAAAGAGAACAAGGGAAGAAGGAAGTTAGGAAGATAAGATAAAAAGAGAGTTGAAACGAGAAGAAGAGGAGGAGAGAAGAAAAAAGTTAGTAAATATAAGAAGGAGAGTTGAAAATGAAGAGAGTTAAGAAAAGAACAGAGGAAGAAGAGAAGAAAAGACGAAGAAAAGAGGAGAAGTACAGAGTTAGGGAGAGAAGAAAAGAGGTAGGTTAAGACAATAAGAGAGTTAAGAGGCAGAGTGAAGAAGGCAAGAAACAGTAGGGAGGAGGGAAAGAGAAGAGTTGAAGAGAAGAAGAGTAAAAGAGAATAAGAAAATAAGAGAGTCAATAGAAAAAGAAGAAAGGAGTTAAGAGGAAGAGAAGAAGAGAGTTGAGAGGAAGAGAAGAAGAGAGCTAGGAAAAGCAAAAAAGAAGAGAGTCGAGAGGGAGATGGATTCAAGAGAAAAAGGAGAGAAGAGACGAAGAAGAGAAGCAGTGTAGGAGAGAAGAAGAGGAGAATAGATGAAAATGAGAAGAGGAGAAGAGGGTTGAGAGAAGAAGGGCGTGAAGAGTGGAAGAGAAGGAGAAAGATAAGAGACGAAGAGAAGGAAAGAGTTGAAATAGGAAGGGAGTTGACTGAAGAACAGAAGGAGAAAAGGAGAAAGTCAAGAGGCGAAGAAAAGAAGAGGAGTAGTGTAGTTATAAACGGAAGGATGGAGGAGGATGAGGAACGCGAATATACCAACTCAGATGGTGGAGATGGGAATAAGATGGGAATAATGATAGGAGAAATAAAAATAGTATTAGAGGGAACACGCAAGAAAGAAGTTAGTGAGGGAGGTGATGGAAACGGATGGGTTGAGGAATGTAAAGAGAAGAAAGAATTGGAAGAGGAACTGAGAAGATAGGGGAAAAGGAAAAGTAGTGTAGATGGATATAGAAGAGAAAAAAAGGAATACACTTATATGTGTGATCGAAGAAAAGAGAAGAAAAGTTAAAAGTTTGAAGAAGAGGCGGAGAAGGCTTGGATGGAAGGAGAGTTTTGGAAAAAAGTAAATAGAGAGAGAAAGAAGAGGAAAGGGTAAACTTTGATGTTGAGATAATAGAATGAAAAGGGATTATAAAGATCTGCTAGGAGAATTAATAATTTATTAAGGAATAATGAAAGAGGAGGAAGCTCACAAGGTCTGGATGAAATTCCTCATGAAGTATGGAAATATGGGGGAAACAAACTGAAGGAATGGGCATGGGTAGCGTGCAAAGGGGTATGGAGAAGATGGGTATCTTGATAAGCTACTGCTCACACTTGTCCTATCTTTAAAGCCGTAAGCCAGAACGATCTGTGGGGTCAAGTTGAGTTAAGATGATGAAGGTAAGGGGATGACAGGTCAGATATTAGATTGAAGAGGGGAGCAAGATTGAAACTAATCGTCCGAGGATCAGACGAGGTTGCCAGAGTTTCGAGTTTTGACATCTCTTCACTCTTCATCCCTCATGTTAGAGAAAATCAGACCTGTCACTGTCAAGCTTCTCGTTTCAAAATAATTATGTGTACTCCACAGATGCTTTCAAGATCAAGGAAACACAAGGATCCTCATCATCTGTCAGGAATACACACAAAACACGGAAAGTTCATTCAAGAAGGTATATACTTCACGACTATATTTTGTCCCAAATTTTTACGAAAACACTTGAATTCTTGACCGAAGGAGATTATTACGAAAAATTTTTACAGAAGAGATGGATTTTCAACAAAACAGCTGGAATTCCGACACTGAAGTAAGAATACTACACAGAAAAGTTGATTCATAACATAGTAATATATTTTCGACCCGAAAAACATAAATTATCTAATCAGAAAATATAAATTTTCCAAGGAAAAGAAGGAAAATTTCCAGCAGAATATTAAATTTCCACGAGAAAAATAATTTCCAACTGGAACAATTTCAACATAAGAACAAGGACGAATTTTGTACGAAGTAGTCCAACTTTCCACCAGAAAGTTAAATTTCCCAATGAAAACAGGAATTTCGCACCAAAGAGACAACATTTAATCCTGAAAGTTGGATTTTGTAATGAGAACAATTTTCGGGAGAAAAAAGAAATTTTAACCAAAAAACAGAATTTTCTACAAATAAATGGAATTGCAACTGAGAAATATGAATTCTCAACTAGAAAAGGTTAATTTTTACTAAAGCAGTAAAATTTTGGATCGAACCAAATTTTTGAAGAAATTTCTACCCGAATAGATAGAGTTTTTAACGATATAGACAAAATTCAACAAGAAAGTCAACAACACATTCAAACAATCGAACGGAAAAGTAATTTTTGAAACAAAACGACTCCATTTATCTAAAATGATGAAAATAAAACCCGTGAAATAAATTGTCAAGCTTTAGAAACCCAGAGAAAAAAGGCGACATACTTTAAAAAAAAATTCGAATTTTCAGTTTTGTCAAAATTATAACAGGATGAAAAAATGTTAGGGTATCATTTCAGAACAAAGAGGGAGACAGTAAAGGATAGAAAAGAAGAAGAGAGTTAAAAGATGAAGAAAAGATAAAAAGAGTAGAAAAGGCGGAGAGAAATAGAAAAAGAACAAAAGAAGAAAAGAGAAGAAAAGAGTCAAGAGGAGATAAGAAAGGAAAGGAGTTCAGAGAAGAATGGGAAGGAAAGGAGAATAAGGAAATTTAGAGGCAAAGAGAAAAAGAGAATAAGAGAATTAGAACAAGAGGAAGTGAAGGAGAGGAGGAGATAGTTCAGAGAATATTAGGAAGAAAAGAGTTGAAAAAGAAGAGAGTTAAGAGAAGAACACAAGAAGAGAAGAAGGGAAGAAGAAAATAAGGAATCGAAGAAAAGAAGGGAAGTAGGAAGTTAGGAGAAGAGAAGCAGGAGGTTGTGACAGGGAGATATTTAAGTGACAAAGTGAAGAACAGAAGAAAGAGTAAAGAGAAGGGAAAAAGGAGAGATGAAGAGTACAAAAGAACAAGAAAAGAAAGAATTGAGAGGGGGAGAAGAAGAGGGTCATGAAAAGAAAAGAGTTGAGAAAGGAAGAGAGTAAAGAGAAAAATACAAATAGAGAAGAAAAGGAGAAGACCGTGGAAAGAAGGAGAAGGTAAAGAGATGAAGATAAGAAAAGTGTTGAAAAAGGAAGAGAGTTGAGTGGAGAACAGAAGAAGAGAAGAATAAAGTAAAGAGGCGAAGAAAAGAAAAGTAGGGGAGTAAGAAGAAAAAAGGAGGTTCAGACAAGAAGAGAGTTAAGGAGCAAAGGAGAAAATTCAAAGACAAGTGTTTGAATGGGGAAGGGAAAAAATTTATGAGCTACTTGGAGAGGATGGGACGGTTTATCTTGAACGCAAATATATAGGTGGATGAGGATGGTGAATATACACGCTCAGATGGTGGAAAGAGAATGTAAATGAAGGGATGGTAAATAATAAGTTAGGAAGAGGGAATAAGAAGAGATAAGAAGAAGAAGACAAAAGTAGAAAAGGACAAGAAAAGAAGAGAGTTGAGAAGGGTTAAGACAAAAAGAGGAGAAGAGAAGAAGAGAAAAAGAAGAACAGGAGAAGAAAAGAGATGAAAACAAGAAGAGGAGAAGCGATTTGAGAGAAGAGAAGAAGAAGAAAAGATTCAAGAAGAAAAGTAGAGGAAGAAAAAGAGAAGATAAGCAGGAGAATGAGGAGAAGCAGATAAGAAAATAGTTGAGAAGGGAAAGGAGTTGAGGGGAAAAGAGAAGAATGAAGTTGATAAGCGGAGAGAAGGACGTCAAGAGGGAAAGAGAAGATGGGAGGGAAGAAGGGAAGATGGAAGTAAGGAGGTGAAGATGGGAAAAGAGTAAGGGGAAGAGAAAAAAAGAGTTAGGAAGAGAAGAAAAGAACAAAGCTGAGAAAAGGGAAGAAGAGACGAAGAGGAGAAGAAGAAAAAAAGGGATGAAAATGCGAAGAGAAGGAAAGATTCAAGAGAAGACATAAAGCAAAGAAAAGAAGAAGGGAATAAGAGATGAAAGAGAAGAAGAGAGTTGAGAGAGAAAGATTGATGAGGGGAGAAAAGAAAAGACGAGAAAAATAAAGAGAGAGGAAATGAGGAGAAGAGTGTTAAAAGAGGGAAAGAAGAAGAGAGGAATAGAAGAAGAGAGTTAACAGAAGTAGAAAAAAGCGAGTTGAGAGAGTTTAGAGGAGAATAGAAGAATGAATTTGAGAAGAGAAAAGATGATGAGAGTTAAGAAAAGAAGGGAAGAAAAGGAAAGAGTTAAGAGAAGTATACATGTTAGTATAGAAAAAGAGAGTTAAGAGAAGAGGAGAGTTAAGAGAAGAAGAGTTTTGAAACCGAGTTAAAGTTAAGAGTTCATTCCTCGATGAATGAGACATACTTCTAAGGTGAGGAAGGAATTTCCCAACCCTGAATTATATTATGTATTTACAAATTTTTAACTGAAGACATTAGTTTTCAAACTCTAAACGGTTTAGCGGAACTTACGAACAATTTGTCAAAAGTAAGAAAAAATTTATGACAGTATTTTCTCACCAAAAGCCCAAATGTTGACGGGTAGCTTTTGCAATATTTAGAAACACTTTTTTCAGATACCCTCCTGAAGTCATTTTACTTTTTTCAGATGGCAAAATGATGGATCCAACTATCATTTATCAGTTATTATTATTCCTAAAAATATTCACTCTAAATAATGTTGAAAATCCTTTAAGAAAGACATGTTTTCCTTATGGGACTTTAAAGATTGAATGCATATTTTTCCTGAATAGAACCTGTTTTGTTCCCACATCGGATATTTTGTTTGTAAACTTTTTGCCTCGAAAGTTGAAAACTTGTACGCGTTAGTATTCGATGAAGTTTCTATTGGAACATCGGAAGACTGCAGGGAGGTGTAACAAATCGAAGCGAATCGAAGTCTAGAAAAGAATTTCGTCTGCGATGACGACCGTTTCCATAGAGCTAACCAACTCATGGGTTGAACGTACGTTCATGGAACATAACCGTTCACGGTCGTTACGTGATCATGTAGTTGATAGACCGGCACATACACAGAATGATGCTTACCAACAGAGGCAAGTTCTTCCGGGATTGTGTTTGCTCAGCTAACGCTCCTTTCCTGAGTTTTGTTTATTCATCATTTTCCACTTTACCTCACTTACAACAATTCACATTCGAAAAAAATTATCAGTCCTTTCCTAATTTCAACTATAACATCTGCTCCTTACGTTTTTACCCAATAATATATTATAAATCAACCAAACCAATTTAAATATATTAGCTGGAAACCTGACTATTGGAAGCACGCTTTTGGCCGCCATGTTGGATCCGACATTTTTGATTTGTGAATTTTTACATTTAGTTTGGAATCATTGACCCCGAAAAAACCACATATACCAAGATTCAAACAAACCCGTTGGAATTCAACGATAAGGACTGCCATATTGAATCAGCCATTCTGAATTTGTGAATTTTGACATCAAATTCGTAATCAATAGACCCATAGACCCCCTGTACTGAGACTTAGACAAAAACACTGAAATTAAAATTTTTCATCCGCTATATTGGACCCGCCATTTTGTATTTGTGACTTTAGACATCGAATTCCACATCTACAACTTCGAAAACTCCCTTATACCAAGGTCCATACAAATACATGTTAATACAAAAAATTTGACCGACACATTGGATCCGACATTTTTAATTTGTAATTTTTGACATAAAATTCAAAATGAGCGACCTCAAAAACCTCTTACAAAAATTTTAGAGGAACACGTTGAAATTCAATAATTTGATCGCCGTATTGTTTCCGCCATTCTATCCACCATTTCGATTTTTTTTGCATAACATTCAAAATGAGTGACTTCAGAAACTCATTAAGTCGAATTCCAGAAAAACCTGTTGAAATTTATAAATTTGGCTGCCGTCATCTTGAATCCGCCCTTCTAGATGCGTCCTTCTAAATTTTTTCTTGCATGTAATCCGAAATGAGCCCCCTCACAAACGCCTTACGCTAAATTTCAGAAAAATCCGTTAGAATTTAACCATTTTGCCGCCATATTTGGTCCGCTATTCTATCCATCATTATGAGGGGTTTTTTTTCATGGAATTGAAAATGAGTGACCCCAGAAACCCCCTACGCCACATTTCAAAAAAAACTGTTGAAATTTAACGTTTTGGCCGACATATTGGATCCGTTATCCTAAATACACCATTTTGAATTTGTTTCTTGCATGAAATCCGAAATGAGTGACCCCAGAAACCCCCTACGCAAAATTTCAGAAAAACCTGTTGAAATTTAACGATTTGGCCGCCATATTGAATTCACCATTCTAGATACGCCATCTTGAATTTTTTCATGAAATTCGAAATGTGGCACCTCAGGAACCGTTTACGCTAAATTGCAGAGAAACCCGTTAGAATTTATAAATTTGGTCGCCATATTGGATCCGCAATATTGAATTTGACCTTCGACATCAAAGTTGGACGAAAATAATTTTTTCATAAAATAATTCAATTTTGAACGAAATATTGAAATTTTTAACCAGAAAAGATAATGTTTCGAAGGAATAAGTAACAATCGATATTTTTCAGAGAGATTTTATTTCTAATCTGAAACAGATCAATTTATCGGAAATAAAAAAACCATAAACTTTCCAGGAGGGAGGTATATTTCTAACCTGGACAGATGTTAGATTGTGAATAAGAAAATTCTAAAGGGTTTGAATTTGCAAAAAAAACGGTTGTTTTAACCAAAAATAACAATTATCAACAACTTACATGAATTTTCGAATAAATAGTCGAATTTTATCAAATCTTATATCATTTCCATACAGGAAAAAATCATTTTCAAATGAAGAAAGAACGTTTCTTCATCAAAACAATCGTAGTTCCAATAAAAAATAGTTTTTTGAACTTTTTTTAACAAAAGTTGAACTAGTTGAACTTACAATTGGAAAAATCAATCTGCGATAATAAAGAAAATGGATTTCTAACAAAATAATTCATTTTTCATACTCAAACAAGGAGATTATTTTGTCAAATAGAAAGATTAATTTTCTACCAATAAATACAATGTTTTAAAAAAATAGTTGAATTTTGAACTGAGAAAAATTGTGTTCAACCGAAAATGGAACAGTGACATTTTTAATATGAAAAACCAATTTCACACCAAACATAAGAGTTTTTAACTAAAACATTAATCATCAACTAAAAGAGTTAAATTTCAAATCGATTTTGAAGCAAAATCATAAATCTTCAAATAAAATTGTAAATCTTTAACTGTATCAGTTGAATTTTAAACCAGAAAGACGACTTTTCACCTGAAATGATGAAACCTCCACTACAATAGTTAAAATTCCGACCAAAAATTAATTTTCAACCAAAAAATACAATTTTTCAACAATATGGTTGAATTTTGAACTAAAGAGATAATCATTTTCAGTCAGAAATGGAATAGTGAAATTTTTCGCTTGAAAATTAATTTTGAACCAAACATAAGACTTTTCAAACACATGAATTTCCGACTGATATGAAAAACCTTCAAATGTTCAGCTGAAATTTTTGACCGTAAAAAGAATTGTCGAACAAGAAAAGTAACTTTCAGAGAAAAACATAACTGTATACCAAAAATCAGTAGTTTAACTAAATATGTGAATTTTCAACAAACTAACTAATCAAGCGATGAAGACAAATTTTCAACCAAATCGTTGAATTTTGAACGAGAAACAATTGAATTTCCAGTTATAGAAATGAATTTTCAACCATAAAGAATAGTTTTCTATAAGAGGCGAATTTTCATGAAAGGAAATAAATTCTCAAAGAATAATTTTAATTTTCTAATTAAATATCAATGTTTGTCTGAATAACTGAACTTTCACCAGAAAAAGATGAATTGATTCTTAACCAAGTAGTTACATTTTCAATCAGCGGTGAATTTTGAATCAAAATATTGCAGCTTCAAAAAAAAAGTGTTATTTCTAACATGAGAATTTAACTTCCAACAAAGAGGAGACTTTCAAATTTTTGACGAATTTTGAATTAGAAGAGCGATTTTCTTCTTAATATTTACCAAGAAAATCTCGTAGTTATTGCGCAGATATCTCTGTAATTTTTACGGAGTGTCCTGTAATTTTTACT
>WSXT02110447.1:0-11209 GCA_011762715.2 Neuroterus valhalla
AAATGGGTGCCAAAGCACGATCGGATATGATCATTCTTTCGAAAGTTATCGAGTTCACAGATTATTTTTCATTTTTTCTTATGCGATCGAAATTGGAATTTTCGATTTTTTGGGAAAATCCAAAAAGTTGTATTTACCATCTTGTAGGGCTGTCTTGAAGAAACATTTTTTCTCTCTGACTTTCTTTTCAATCTTGCTTTATTGGCTTAAAATTCTGATTATCTTTCATATTCTTGAATTTTGAAAATGCCTCAACTCTGACAATTTCGTTTTTATCAAAAAATATCATGAGGATGAATTGTTTCATTTTTCACCTACTACAAGAAACCGTGTGTCAAAGGGCAATCCAATCCGAGTAGTCTTTCTAAAGTTATCGAGTATACAGACACCAACGACGACGACGACGACGACAACACAGACAAACAGACACCAACGTGAAAACTACTTTTTCGGAATCCGGGGGTCTCAAAACGTGGAGATTTTATAAATTCTGCGAAAGTCAATTTTTACATAAAACCAATACCTTCTCATCCTGATGAGAATGTGAAAATCTGCCCGCTGCGCGGGCACATCCTCATTGCGCGCTTCGTCGCAAGTTTTAGAGCGCCTAGGGCGCGCGACTTTCGAATCTCGCGCTTTGCGCTCGATGTTAATCTCGCCTCGCGCTCCACGCTACGCGCTCGGCCTTTGTACCTCCCTACAATTGTATAAAAAGCTTGTGAGATTCAGAAGCGAAATGTCGACTACTTTAATTTGATGAAATTGAATTTTCTTTTGTTAAAGCTTCTCCGGCTTTAACGAATACATTCTCATAGCGTGTCTCGTGCTGCGCACTCGATCAAAGTTTGTCCAATACGGTGGAGAAATTTCATTGCTTTGTTTCTTTCAAATCTTCTGTAGTGTTTCTAGAAATTCAATCTTTTAAATATTTTTTTCTTTGATTGAAACAAAAACTGCGCGTCCAATGGGAAAAATTAAAACAAATTTACAGATATTTTTCGGGTGAACAACTTTTCTCCATCAATCTCCTGTGCAAGCCTTAGTCATTTTTTTTAATTTCATTATAACATTTTTATAGTTATTTTTCTTGATTAAAATGAAAAATACATATCCTGTCAAAGAAGTTGATAACACATTTAAAGATATTTTCCTGGTAAAGAACTTGCGTCTATTTTGTCTAAAATTGATTTTACCAAATTTGTAGATCGTTTTTTGGTGCACAATTTTAGTTCATTCATATTTTCCGGTACCTTTCATAGTTTAACCAAAAAATGAATCTTTCTATTTTTCATTTTTTTTGTGCGACCAAAATTTGAATTTTCGATTTTTTGAGAAAACTCGAAAAGTTGTCAAGATCATCCTAGAGGGCTCCCAAAAAAACATTTTTCTTTCGTAAACTTTTTATCATATCTTGCGTTGTTTGTCTAAAAATCCTCATTTTCGTTTATGTTTTTGAATTTTGAAAATGCCACAAATTTGAAATTTTTGTCCCTATCAAACAAAAGTCATGAAGACAAATTGTTTTACTTTTTACCTACTACAAGAAACAGTACTCACCATTTTTGAGTCCTGGAAAAAAGTCCAAATAGCTGGTTAACAAACTCGTCTTTTTGGTCCCTCAAAATGGGTGCCAGAGCACGATGAAATATGATCATAGCATAGAATTTTTTTTATAAAAACTAAATTTTCAGAGTTGTGGCATTTTCAAAATTCAAAAATATAAACGGAAATTAGGATTTTTAGCCAAACAACGCAAGATATGAAAAAAAGTTTGAAGAAAAAAATGTTTCTTTTTGTGAGCCCTCCAGGATGATCTTTACAACTTTTCGAGTTTTCTCAAAAAATCAAAAATTTAAATTTTGGTCGCACAAAAAATAATGAAAAATAGAAAGATTCATTTTTTGGTTAAACTATACAAGGTACGGGAAAATATAAATGAACTAAACTTGTGCACCAAAAAAAGATCTACAAATTTGGTAAAATTAACTTTTTGATAGGATAAGTAGTCTTTGTTTCATTCATAAAAAACCATATAAAAAATGGAAAAATGAACTTTTGGACAATTGACACAAGCTTAACAAAGATCAGATAGACACAAGTTCTTCACCAGGAAAATATTTTTAAATGTGTTATCAACTTCTCAGACTGGATATGTAGTTTTCATTTTATTCAGGAAAAATAACTATAAAAATTGAATAATATCATTTTTTTTTAAATGACTGAGGCTAATACAGAAGATTTATAGATGAAAGTTATTCACCCGAAAAATATCTGTAAATTTGTTATAATTTTTTCCATTGGGGAATTGAATTTCTAGAAAAGTTACACAACATGTGAAAAAAATTAGGCAACAAAACTTCTCCACCGTTTTGGACAAAATTTGATCGAGTGCGTAGCACGAGACACGCGATGAGAATGTATTCGTTAAAGCCGGAGAAGCTTCAACAAATCAGAATTCACACTCATCAAATTAAAGTAGTCGAAATTTCGCTTTTGAGTTCCACAAGCTTTTTATACAACTGTACGGAGGTACAAAGGCCGAGTGCGTAGCGCGAGATCCGAAAGACGCGCTCGCCAGGCGCGCTTAAGCTTGCGAGCGTAGCGAGCCACGCACGTAGCGCGCAATGAGAATGTGCCCGCACGGCGGGCACATTTTTTCAATTAAAAAAGAGATTATTTGAAAATATTCGTGATTTTCCACAAGTCGTATTTTTCCTCACGAGAGTCTCGTTGGGAGCACATCGTAGAGGCGAAAAACGGCCGGGAAAGGAAAGACTTTTCGCTCTGTAGGTTGACGCTCAAAAGGACGCGTCAACTACATGATCATTTTGTTACGTAATATTTGAATGGTTTTCATAAGGAGATTTGCAGATTGATGGGATTCCTGTCGCAACAAAAATCTGCAGCCCAAAAAGTGACGTATAATTGATACGCCGTTTGCAACGTGGACAATATGTGTCAATTTTGAACGTTACTTAGTTTTTAATTAATTTAATTAAAATGATCGAAATGCTTCGAAATGACGCACGGGTGTTCAAAAATTCTCCGTATACTGTCGCGGCTGGACAAAAACAGCTATTCTCCAATACCTCGGTTCGAAATAAAATTGAGTTAATGATTTTTTGTATCTGGCTACGTATAAGTGATACTCCAGAAAAAATCATTTCTCATTTTTTCGGCTTATTCAATTTCAAATTCATAAAATACTATTTTCATCTCTGTTCTTTCAAAGCTTTTAATTTTTCATGCTGTACTGTTTTGATAACTCACTCTTGTGTCCGTGTTGTCGTGGGAAAACTCCATATTATTCGTCAAATTGTTATTTGAATGTTACCAATAAAACGAACAATAATTGAAGGCTGTGTTATTTGAATCGAAAATTAGCTAAAATATTTATACTGACTTTTTGGTACGTTTTTCAACTGACAGTTCTTTGAATAGAACAGATTCAGATTTACAGAGGGAATCAGGTCCATCTTTTATTACTTCTCTTAATCAATGAAATCAGTGAATGACTATTTACTAAAATTTCAGCCGTGTTTGACTGGTTTTTAACTTCCCAATAGGAAAAAATACAATTATCTCAGTCAATCTTACTAAAACTTCAGTCAGTTCTTGAATTCCACTAATGAAAATGAAGAGAGGTGATAAAAGATTTCTATTGATATTTGTTAAGAATTCTAATGGGCATCTGTGCTAACTTTTGGTACTTTGTAAGGGCATAAATGCCGAAGTAGTTTGAAATGTAAAAGCGACGAAGTTTAATTACAAAACTCATTTCAAAATGCTACACGTAACACTTTCTCGTACATGAATGTCGCTTAGTTTAACTAATTTTGCAAACAACTTTTTGATCAATTTTTTATCCTTCTAGCCCTATCTGGATGAATCATAGTTCCAAAAAATATCGAGATACATGGTCTGCAAGTAGTCGGGATATATCTCCTGATTTTCCGCATGAATGAATATGTGTTTTTAGATTTGGATTTTAAACTGATACTACTTCCAAAGTAAATAAATGCATATATTATAAATAAATACCACTTGCTGCACTTCTCTATTTGAATGATTTAATAACTGACATGAGAATAAGAAGATAAAGTTTCTTTCACTCCGTCCAAAGGAGGAGAATGTATGATTTGATCGAGTACAAGCAATAAGGATTTAGGAGAATATTAGCCTTGAACATTTCATGATGATTTTTTGCATAGATCCTTACTCATGAATAAAAAACAAGATTTTAGGTTCCGTCAAAACTATATTTGAATTGTTTTATAGATTTTTTTGGTTCAAAATATATCCTCTAGTGATACTAAAAAACGTTATTTAAAGAACAACTATTAATAGATTGATGATATTTTGTCCGGAGATTATTATTAGGTCATATAAGGAAGTATGGTGAATAAGACTAATAAAAATGAGAATTACTTGTAATTTTGACGGAATGCGTGTTAAAGCTGACTTGGGCTATGGTTCAAGTTTCGTGACCCTTCAGAATCTCGAAATCGAGAAAATAATTATTGAAAATAATATGTGATCTTATGGGAAGATGCAGTTTTTGTAGATAATAAAGATACTTAAAAATGAACAAATTCTGAGATACGTAGAAAAAAAGAAACCCATCGGTGCTCTCAAAGTTATCATTCAGAACCTGTATCAAAAGATATTGAATAATTTACGTCGTAAACTTATTCGTAACACATGTTATTTTCAATCATTTATTTCTGGAGTTCGAGGCTCTGAAGGGTTATGAAACTTGAACCATAGCTCCAGGTAAGCTATAACACGCGTTCTGTCAAAATTACAAGTAATTCTCATTTTTATTAGTCTTATCCACCATATTCGCTTACAATTAAAATTTATAACCAATAAACTAATAATCAACGGCACGAAAAAAAAGTTTTTTGTGCACCAGACGCGACCTATCTACGGGCATGTTTTTCTAGGCTTAATCCGAATCTGCAATGTGTTTGGTCCATATTCCCTTAAACACTTAAAAAATGGCGAAAACAAAACGATAAAATAGCAAAAAATTGCAGTCGAGAAAATTGAAAAAATGTAAAAATTGGCTGATTTATTTTGTTACGTTTCTTGCTATTATATCGGTTTTATGCATTTTTTTTGAATTTTTGAGGGAATTTGGGCCAAACACATTGCAGATTCGGATTAAGCAGATTAAATTACATGAAAATCTCCTTCGATCCGAGTCTACAAAATTTTTTTTATCAAGATAATCCCAATTTTTTGCGATTTTTCAACTTTCATGGGTTTTTCACAATTTTCATGGGTTTTTTACGATTTTCTTAGATTCAAAACGACTTCTGATCTAGGAAGGGGAAAATGGGGAGTTGTGAGCCGGAGGGAGTTGTGAGCAATTTCGATTTCTTCCATGCTGTGATTGCTAGGTCTGTTGTATGTACTGTTCAGTATATCTCTTCACCCAAGCTAACTTTTCAGTGAGCATTCATCGCATCTGCAGGCGTTCTTGGCCTTCATTTGAATCACTCAGTGTTGAAACGCACCGAAAGTTTTTTTTCATACTTGTGTTTGTGGTATTTTGAGGCCCGTTTTGCAGACAACTCTAGAGGAAAGTTTATCGCCGATAGCGATGCGTCCATTCTAAATAAGCCCGATATGGGGAGTTATGAGCCACCAGTTGTAGGGAGTAAAAGGGAGTTGATGAAGATTTCAGCATCATCTGCATGGGCGCAATACTGAAAAAACTGAATAGAAATGACGCAATGCATTGTAACATGTGCGACTGTGCTCTGCACTTGAAGGGTGCCAACATGACGACTGGGTAATATACCTATGTTAATTGAGAATCTGAATAATTTTTTTACATCTTCTAGTTACATCAAATTTATCTTAAATTTAATTTTCTACTACTTTATTAAACATAGATTATGAAAATATACTGTTTTCTGACATTTTTTCACATGGCTCAGAACTCCCCACCAAAATTATGAATGCCGAATTTTTGACTTTGAGCCGATCTGCAATAATTTGAAGACGACGGTGATTTTTTTCAAATTCTTTTGTCCAGTAGTTGTGTTTGGATGTCATCTAAAAATTCAACTTAAAACGTTTACAATCTATCGATTTTTATGGAAGATATACCTCGAAAATAAAACCCGGCTCACAACTCCCCACTCTCCCCTACACAAAATTTTATTTTTTCCTGCTTTATTGAAATATCTTCCAAACCGTACTGCTATCTGTACTGGTGGACAGTTCTAGGAAAGTACTGCGCCAATGCTAAATTCTGCAAACTATCGACCCGCGTAGAGTAGAGTATTGTGGATTTTTTTGGTTAAATAATCGGCGACTCGTCAATTTTGAACCGAATTAAAAAATTATTATCTCTTAAATACTCGTGAATTATTTTACTGTCTGTGAGATATGCCAGTGTCAGGTCTTGAACCCTTAATACCTCGAAAAAACTTCGCCCAACGTTGGCAGACGTCGTCTAATTTTCAGGCTATTCAGATGTCAGTTAAATTTTATAATTATTCAAAAAATACTTTCATTAGAATAGACATAAAAATTGTGACGGTTCAAACCCTAATATTGACATATCTCATGAACAGTAAAATCATTCACGAGTGTTTAAAAAAAAATTGTCAATTCGGTTGAAAATTGACGAGTCGCCGATTATTTGTCCGAGAGAATCCAAAATACCCCACTGTGCGGCGTAGATATTGCTTTTTTAGGTTAGTTTTTATTGTTCAAACATCAAATGCTCTCACGGTGACGCAAGTCAATGCTCTTTCCGAAATTATATGGCCTGATTAATGAATATGAGGACCTATTTCTGAACGTTTCCGTTATTTTCAATTGTTGCTATTTATCACAAATATTTCTTCTAAAATAATAGTAGTATCTGACTAGCATGTAAAGTACCATCAAATAGGTCTACAACCCAATAGTATTCCAGTCCGCGAGTTCCAGAACAATTTTTTTCATAATTTCCCCATGATAATTGCCACATATCCATCAGTTTATTGAACCTGCCAGAAGCTTTCAGAAACTCTTATTATAGGTCATGATTCGGCAGTGTTTATTGCATTCATCAAGAGCTCAGTCAACAGACACAGAAGGCAGAAATACACACAACATTATTATAATCATTATTCTCACTCTGGTTCTTGCTGGACATTTGCATCCATAATTTTTGAAAATTAGAAAGTAAGGTCAATCATTTTCGAAGAAATGATTAAAAAAGAGAACCTCAGCATGCTTGTCCTGCCGCTCGAGACCTTCGAAAGTTGGTGAGGAATGGGACCGTTCGGAGCAGTGTGCTCAGATCGGAAACTGAAGCCAGTTACTAACACACGCGCGCTGTGTGTGAGCAACACGGCTCGACGTATACGTCGAGCCGTGTCTGGCCATGTCACACACACACCGCACGCGTGCGTTAGTGACTGGCGTCAGTTTCCAATCTGAGCACACTGGTTCGGAGATGAAGACGGCACATGGACCAGACAGACGCTAGATCCACTTTCCTCTTCTTGGAGAATGAACGGTACCTGCAGTCTTTGAACTACGAAAGTCACATCGTAATGGGAACCATGCAATAGTGGCATGAGCCTTATGAAAGTCATAGGCGGCACAATTTGAAGCATTGGACCGATATGATAGTGAGCTCCAGAAGCCGATCAGGTAGTGGTGCTGGTTACCTTGTGTAAAATTAATGAGCGAGAGAAAGAGAGAGAAAGGGGAAATGCTCGGTGATTAGAAAAGTAAAGAGGGGCAAAAAAGAAGAGGACTACTTTCAAAAGTGGGTATGGAGGTCCGCATTGGGCACTCCTCGAGCATCGTGAGCTGTAGAGGAACGTAACACAACACTTTGCTGGATAGCACTTCTCGTTCTCCAGGTTCTTTAGGATTGAGTGTGTGTACTCCAAGCCTACAGCGTCTACAATAAATTAAGAAACTTTCGTTGTATTGATGACCTATCTGTGGGGAATCACGTGTATTTAGTTAACAGGTAGTTTATCTCGATATAGAATCAAGAAATGGAACTGCGTTAGTATTGAGTACACAGGAGCATCGTGGATTATGTAGGGCAATCGTAACATTTTTAGAACAGAATCTTCAACTAAAGGAGTTGAGTTTTCGAACAGATGAATTAACTTTTACTGGAACAGATAAATTGTCAACGAAAATTTAATTAATCAAATTTTAAATTGAAAAAATGATGTTTAAGTAAACAAATAGATTTTTAACTGGAGCTATGGAATTTTCATTTGGATTAAGTTCAATTTTTAGCTCGCAAGTTTCAGCGCGCCTAGGGCGCGCGTCATTCGGATCTCGCGCTTCGCGCTTGGCTTCATACGTGTTTGATCCAGTTTACAGTGTAATGCAAACAAAGAATTGCAAATACTGCAAAACTCCTGTAAACCTCCACTTCTATGAAGATTATTCAATTTTTTTTCACTTTTGATAACATTTTTTTAATATTAGGTTTACTTAAGGCTCTACTGGCCTTAACGAACACATTCTCATTACAATACTCGAAACTGATATTTACATCTCTCATAGTTTGGCTAGCAAATTGAATTTTTCATTGTTTAAAAAGCGTTTTCACGATCAAAAGAAATATACACCGTATTGGGAAAAATTTCATGTAAAACTTGTAAAACCTTTCAAGATGAACAATTTTTCTATGAATGATCACTTCCTGTCTCTTATTGTTTGGGTTGAAGATGGAATTTTTTTATTTTTGTAAGTGTGTTATCACAATGAAAACGAGAACTATTTGTCCTATCGAAAAATAATCAACAATGAATTTGTAGACTTTTAAAGGTAAACAATTTTTGTGTCTTTCATTTTTCTCATATCTCGCATACTTTTGCTCAAAAATGGAACTTTTCATTTTTGGTAACATTTTTTTGGATTTAAACAAAAACTGTGCATCTTATGAAAAAATGGTATATATAAAATTGATCCGTCTCTTTAAAATAAATCATTTTTGTTTTTAAATTTTTTTCGCACCTTGCATAGCTTGAAAGGAAGCATGCATCTTTGGTTTTTTCAAAAAGCGATTTTGATGGATAAAACCAGAACCGTTATTCAAAAATGGCTTGTTGACAAAACTCGTCCTTTCTTTCGCGGCCTTGAAAGAATTATTTCTTGTGCGATCAAGATTGGAATTTTCGATTCTTTGAAAAAATTCGAAATGTTGTATGAACGATCTTGTACGGCTCCTGAGGAGAAACCTCTTTTTCCTTTCAACCTCTCTCTTTGATTTTTCATCCAAAATAGAAAAGAAAAAGAAACATTTTTTCTCTTTGACTTTTTTTTCTATCTTGCGTAATTTGGCTAAGAATTCACATTTTCTGTTTAAATTTTTGAATTTTGAAGATGCCACAACTCTGACAATTTTGTTTTTATCAATAAAAATCCTGGGGATCAATTGCCTCACTTTTTACCTGCTACAAAAAACCGTACCTACAACTTTTGAGTCTTGGAAAAGAAAGTCCAAAAAATTTTTCAAAATCCTCCCTCTCCCTCATTTTCCATCCAAAATAGCTGGTTAACGAACTTGACTTGTCTTTTTGGTCCCTCAAAATGGGTGCCAAAGCACGATCGAATACGATAATTCTTTCGAAAGTGATTGAGTTCAAAGATTATTTTTCATTATTTTTTTGCGATCAAAAGTGAGAATTTTCGATTCTTCGAGAAAATTCAGAAAGTTGTGTTCGCGATTTTGTAGGGCTCCCGAAGAAAAACATTTTTTCTCTCTGACTTTTTTTTCAATCTTGCGTTATTTGGCTGAAATTATCATTCTCTTTTATATTTTTGAATTTGAAAATGCCACAACTCCGACAATTTTCTTTTTTTTTTTAAATCATGATGATAAATTGTTTCAATTTCTACCTTCTATAAGAAACCGTACTTACAGTTTTTTAGTTTTGGAAAAAAAGTTCGAAAAAATGCTTAAAATGCTCCCCCTCTCTCATTTTTTATCCGAAATAGCTGGTTAACGAACCCGATTTGTCTTTTAAGTCCCTCGAAATGTGTGCAAAAGTACACAGATTACAGACTACAGACAGACAGACAGACGCCTTCCTAAAAACCATTTATTCTGACTCAGGAGGTCTCAAAACTTTTTAATGTTTAACTGCAGTTATTGAATTTTAAACCAGAAAAACGAATTTTTTACTGGCATGATGAACATTTAACTAGAATGGTTCAATTTCTGAAAAAAGTTGATTTTCAACCAAAAAATACAATTTTCCAACAGAAACCGTTGAAACTTGAACCATAAAAAAAATTTCAAACCAAAATAGAATAGTACCATTTTTGGCTTGAAAAATTGATTTCAAACCTAATATAAGAGTTTTTAACTGGATGAATGTTCGACTTGAATAAAAATCTTTGGCTGTATAACTTGAATTGTTAACCGTAAAGAAGAATTTTTGAAGAAGAATAGTAACTTTCGAAGAAAAAGATAATTGTCTTCAAAAAATCGATTTTTCAACAAAATATGTGAAGTTTCAACGAAATAATTGAATTTCCAATTCAAAAAGACAAATTTTATCCGAAGCGGTAAATTTTGAACTAGAAAATATATTTCTCCACTAAAAATGACTCAGTTTAATTTTCAGTGGAAGTAATTGATTTTCAACCCAACTATGAATCTTCATGTATAATGATGAATCTTCAAATTAATAGATGTACTTTAGGCAAAAAGATGCATTTTTGACCATAAAGAGTAATGTTCTACAAAAAAAGGAAATTTTCCACGAAGTACATAAATTCTCAAAGATAAAGTTCAATTTTCAAATTCAAAAATCCATGTTCGACTAAATACAAGATCAATTGATAATAAAATAACTATGATCGATAATCAAACAACACACGTCTACAACTGTCAATCATTTGAGTAAGGTTATGTTGCTTACTTTACTTTTCTCACGGCAGCGGTCAGAACAAATTCTGTTATAACATTGTTAAGTAGTTGTTGCAGCACTATTACAGAACAATTTTCCTCTGTAACCATGTTTCTGAAAATACTCCTTGATGAATAGCGCGGTTACAGGATTGTTACAGAACGATTACAGAACAAATTTACTATGTAACACTGTTACATATGTGTTACGTCACAATTACAGAACAATGTTACCTTATAACTATGTTCCTAAAATGTTCTAAAAATACTTTTTGCCTCATACCGCTGTTCCGCAATTGTTCCAGAACGATT
>WSXT02110458.1:0-11209 GCA_011762715.2 Neuroterus valhalla
TCCCAAGCCTCGTGGGGGCGCGAAGGCATCCCTGTTACTAGTCACAGAAATAACTTAGGTACCACACGACCCCCTTTACCAAGTCTCGTGGGGGGCGGTAAGGCACCCCTGTGACTAGGCACAGAAATGACTTAGGTACCACACGATCCCCTTTCCAAAGCCTCGTGGGGGCGGGAAGGGATTCCTGTTACTAGTCACAGGAATAACTAAGGTACCACGCGACCCCCTCTCCCAAGTCTCGTGGAGGCGGGAAGGCACCCCTGTGACTGGTCACAGAAATAAGTTAGGTACTATACGACCCCCTTTCCCAAGTCTCGTGGGGAGCAGGGAGGCACCTCTGTGACTAGTCACAGAAGTAACTTAGGTACCACACGACTCTTTTCCCAAGTCCCATTGGGGGCGGGAAGGACCAGATGATAGGTCACAGAAATAATGTAAAGTCATACCCCTGCCAATTTTCCATAATGAAAGGTAACACCATGTCCCTTTTCATGACTTGATTCGCTGATTATAAAAATGATAGTGAAAATATTTTCGTACCATTGAAATCAAAGCGCTACATATTTTCTTGTATTTCTGTGATTTTTTCATATTTATCGTTGTTTTTCTTGAAACATATTAGCCGCAGAGTGAAAATGTGTTCTACATAAAATATATGTTTTTAGAAGATCTAAAACATTGATTGGAAGTTTTTTCGTACATTTTTATTATTTACTTAGATCCAAATGAATAACAATGATTTTCATGGGTTTTTCATGGTTTTCACCATCAAAATCGACTAGTCGCAAATTTTTACTATCATTTTCATAATCAGCGCATCAAAATACTGAAGTATACGAAGTTTTAAAAGAATCAGCGATTTCAGCTATTCGGAACTCCATCCCATTCTTTTTTGAAATATTTGAAATTTATTGATTTCAAATTGAATTTATCTCAGTGTTTCACACCATGTTATAACGACTATTGCAGTCAACCGATTTCAATTTGACATTAGATTGATCCTAATCTTCTAGTACTTGTAGATGCTTGAGACCAAAAAGTTTTATGGTAGACGTATTTTATAACTGGGTTTTTAAATAGATTGATAGTCATTGAGAATTCAATTCGAATATTTGCTTCAGTTACGAATTCCCAGAAATGCAAAGTTCCTGGGATTCAACTCGCAACGGATTTTCGCCCCCATCCAGTGAAAGAGAGAAGCAGGCAACCAATCACAGGGTCCGACTCTCCCCGCCTGTATGCGCGCGAGATTATTTGCGAGTTTTTCTATCCTCGAAGAATGACAGTAATTAGGCAAACAATGAACAAAGATAAAAATACTGAGTATAACAAAGACTATTAGTGGTTTTCCTAATTTTTTTCCACCAGAAAGGAGTACTATTAATATTGAGTACCTTATTTTCGGGACGACTAGCCTAATGGCGAAAATTGGCTTGTCGTCCCGAAATTCGGAACAACTAGCCGAACGCGCAAAATTGCTAGTCGTCCCGAAATTCGGGACGACGAGACGCAGCCATTCATTTAATATTATATGGAAGAAGACTCATTCCCATGAAAAATGGCATGGTTGGTTATTTAAAAGATATTTTTTAAATAAAAAATAGTTGAACTGAATGAAAAAGACGGGATTCCCAACAAAAAAGTCAAAGCCTCAACCAAAAAAAGAATAATTAATAACCAAACAGTCGCATTTCAAGGCCACAAAGACGAATTTTCTACGGAACTGTTAAATTGTCAACCAAACTGTTAAGTTTCCAATCAGAAAAGAAGAATTCTTGTACAAACAGTTGCATTCCTGACAAATAAAGATGAATTTGTGAATAAAAAAGACGAATTCTCAACCAAGTAATAGAATATTCCACTAAATTCGTAAAATTTTAAACCCAAAAGGATCAATACTTTACAAAACAGTTCGAATTTCAATCAAAAGGGATTGATTTTTAACAAAACTGACGAATTTAAATGATATAGGTTAATTTTCAACCAAGGAGAGAAATTTTCTAGAAAATGTTGACTTAAAGACCAAAAAAGATTACTCAATCGAAAAAAATAAAAAATTTCGATCAACTTGTTTCATTCTTATACTGAAAATACCAATTTCTACGGTGAAGACGGAAAGGCACCGCTGTGACTGGTCATAAGAAATGATGTAGGTCACACACCTCCCCCTTTTCTCAAGTCTCGTGGGGGCGGGAAGTCGCCGCTGTGACTAGTCATAAAAAATAATGAAGGTCGGACACCCCGTCCACCCTTTCCCGAGTCTTGTAGGGGCGAAAAGGTAACCCTTCCCCCGAATCGCGATGGGGGCGGGAAGTCACTGCGGTGATTAGTCATAAAAAATACTGCAGGTTGTACCCCTATCCCTTTTAAAGTCCGGTGGGGCAGGAGTGTACCGCTGTGACTAGCCATAGAAAATAATGTGGGTCGGGTACCCCCTCCCCCTCCCCTTTCCGAAGTGTAGTGGGGCAAAAATTCACTGCTGTGACTAGTCATAAACAATAATTCATGTCGGAAACACCCTTTCTTAGGTGGGAAAGGAATGTCACCGCTGTGACTAGTCATAAAAATAATGTGGGTGGTATACCTCCATCCCCCTGTCTCCTTTCCGTTGAGGGCGGAATGTCACCACTGTGACTATTCATGAACAATAATGTCGGTAGTAACCCGACCCCTTTTCCTAAGTCTGGTGGGGGAGTAAAGTCACCGCTGTGACTAGTCATAGGAAATAATGTGGGTCGGACATCCCCTTCCCCCTTTCCTAACTGCAGTAGGGGCGAAAAGTCACTGCTATGACTAATCATAAAAAATAATTTTGGACGTACACCCCCTTTCCCAAGTCTGGTGGAGGCGGAAAGTCACCGCTGTGACTAGTCATAAAAAATAATGTGGGTCGAACACCCTCTTTCCCCTTTGCGAACCCTAGTTGGGGCGAAAAGTTACTGCTGTGATTAATTATAAAATAATTTTGGTCGGACACCCCCTTTCCAAAGTCTGGTGGGGGCGGAAAGTCACCGCTGTGACTAGTCATAAAGAATAATGTAGGTCAGACACCCCCTCTCCCCTTTCCAAACTCCGGTGGGGGCGGAAAGTCACCGCTGTGACTAGTCATCAACAATAATGTAGGTAGTACCCCTTCCCCTTTTCCCAAGTCTGGTGAGGGAGAAAAGTCACCCCTGTGACTGGTCATAAAAAATAATCTAGGTCGGACACCCGTTCTCCCTTTCCCAAGTTCGGTGGGGTCGAAAAGTCACCGCTGTAACTAATCATTAACAATAATTTTGGTCGGACACCCCCTTTCCAAAGTCTGGTGGTGGCGGAAAGTCACCACTGTGACTAGTCATAAAGAATAATGTAGGTCAGATACCCCCTTTCCCCTTTCCAAACTCCGGTGGGGTCGGAAAGTCACCGCTGTGACTAGTCATCAACAATAATGTAGGTAGTACCCCTTCCCCTTTTCCCAAGTCTGGTGAAGGAGAAAAGTCACCGCTGTGATTGGTCATAAAAAATAATCTAGGTCGGACACCCGTTCTCCCTTTCCCAAGTTCGGTGGGGTCGAAAAGTCACCCCTGTAACTAATCATTAACAATAATGTAGGTCGGACACCCCCTTTCACTTTCCCAATTTCGAAAGGGGCGGGAAGTCTCTGCGGTAACCAGTCATGAAAAATAATTAAGGTTGTCCCCCTACCCCTTTTTCCAAGTTCGGAGAGGGAGGAGAGTCACCGCTGTGCCTAGCTATAAAAAATAATGTAATTCGGACATCCCCTTCCCTTTTTTCCAAGTCTGGTGGGGGCGGAAAGTCACCGCTGTGGCTAGTCATAGAAAATAATGTAAATCGTATACCTTCCCCCTTCTCTACCTCTCGTGGAGGCAGAATTTCAATCTCATGAACCATAATCACATCATAAGGATTTTTTCCGGACGACTAGCCAGCTTGTCGAAATGGAATAGGCTGCTCATCTTGGTGCAATGGAAAGCGGTACAATACATAATATTTATATTATTTTTGGTATGACCAGCCGAATGATGATACCAGGCAAGTCATCCCGAATTTGGGGCGACTAGCGAAAAGTGAAAATATGGCTAGTCGTCCCGAAATTCGGGACGAGAAGACGCAGCCTATATATTGATAGAACAAAAATGTTTTGAAAAATTAAGAATATTTAAGTAAAATTGTGCCAATTCTTTGCAGAACTAAAGCTCAACAAATTAAATCCCGATATTCAGAAAAGAAAGCAGAAGTATGAAATTTTCATTTATAAGAGTGTAATGGAATTTTCAAAATCTTTCATCTCTAGTTTTCAAATGATCTTTTCGTTTCTGCACTCGCAGATTTTGAAAATCATAAAATTTCGTCCTTGCCTGTCTATCTGTACGTTGAATAAGTCGCGTAAGGTATTTATTTATCTATGAAACTCGAAGAAATTCAATTTTTAAGACCATAATTTTACAGGAGCTATAGGTGAATCGTTAACGATTTTCGAGGGTCCAAAATTGAGTTCAAGTTTGTTAACAAGAGCATTCCAACCAAAAATCTAAACTTTAGAGCCTTTTTTTGTAAATTTCGGCCGAAACTTCCTTCAAAATTTCCACATTTTTCGTCTGAGGTTTGTTAGATACTGAAAAGAATCATGAATTTATTTATATTCATGATATTTTTTAGTTCGATACGAATCAAGGAAGTTATTGAATTTTATAAATTTACAAAATCTTCAGAATATAGAAGAAAGTATTCTTTCAACAGTTTAAGAAAATATAATTAACAATGCAAATGGATTTCAAATGTAAATGGAAACCATCCCAGTGAAATTTCTCAATCAGATAGTAATTCTGAAAGTCAGATCTCCTTCTAAATTATGAAATTCTTATAAGTAAATGGTTACTCTGATCACTTTTTAGAAATTCCAGTCTGATGACTGGTTTGAAATTTATTGGAAAAAATGCTTGAAAGCTTTCGAATGTAATTTGATATTTTATCCGAAAGCTTTCAAGCATTTTTTTCAAAAGCACCTAGAAATCAAAAATATAATTAATGTATAGAAATCATATTTATAACTAATGCTATTCTTCCCTTTTAAACAAACTCATACTTAGATAATGTGAGGTAATGATTACGTATGTCAACTCGAAAATATTCGTTATGGGCGATTACAAGATTAATTTGGAAAATAGTTATCAAATTACCGAAAATATGTATTTTTAATTTCTCCTTTTCTCATGTCTCGAATTAATCAACTGTTATGTATTGGGTATTGAAATCAATCACTAATTAGTGAAATTCATCCGTTAAAATCCGTTACAACAATTTCAATACCTTCTATTATTATATGGACTTATCCAAATAATTCCAATAAATCAATGTTGAGCCTATATGAAATCTTCAATCGATCGATAGTTCTCTTTGAACAATGAATTTTTTTCTTAAATTGTAATGTTCTAAAATTCAATTCAGTAAATGAAAAAATTGATCAGCATTTACTCAAAAAAAATGGTGAATCATCAAAGTGAACAATTATCGAAAGGTTTTAATCATTTATCAACATATATTGGTACATACTTCATTCTGCGAGAAAACTGGTATGAACGCTCTTCAGTGGGGGACTTTCAAGTAGGGGAAAAAGAGGGTAAAATGTAGGGTGAATTATGACTAAAGGAAGAACAAAGCCCGCAGCATTGTGTTAAGTGATTAGAACCAGTTAAGGTAAAGAGCACTTGGCGCAGAAATGTTGATCCCCTCGTGAATAAGCATCATTCATTTGTCGAGTAATTGCAGAAAAATAATTGAAAACGAGTAATGAGATTCTAATATTTATAGATTGAAATGATTAATTACTACTGAATGTCAGTAAATAAGTTGAAAAATAGGTAATATGACTAAATTCCGATGAGACTCAGTCTCGGAAGAAAATTTTATGAGATCTCCAAAGAAGGGAAAAGATGTAGATATGCAAAAACTTATCGATGGACGTCTTGAGGGATTAAAGAGAATCACAGTTGAAAAAATTAATGCTCTTCAGAGTCAGGAAATGTTGCTCGTAAATTTCCGTCATAACTTGACTTCGCACTCGTATAAAACCTCTTCGCTATATAAAGTTTAGTATGACCTCGCAACTTTTCTACAGGTTATGATCAGAAATCCACATTACTGCCATCTTATTCCCAAAGCTTGTGCAATTCAATATCGCTATTTAATAGACCACTCTCATTTATCGTTTTCTAGTGTGATCTTCATTTGCATATAGATATTCATATTAAGGCTTATCCTTCCTTTCAAAAACCATTTCCCACGTTTTATTGTATCAATGTATCATTATTGAATCAATTTGTGCTCGATAGTATTGATTTTTAAAAACATCAATCACAACTTTTTAATCCTTTATTCAGTAAAATTAACGCTGTAATTAGATTCGAAATGCTGCTTTACTAATATGCATGAAAACTATGTATTTATTTATACATAAATATGTGTATTTAACATGAACTTTCTATCGCCGTATATTCCAGCAGGAACCGTGCGTTCGTCTTACTATGACATGCATTCCCTACTCGACCAAATTCGACAGAGGAATGCAGTAAGTAGAATGAGCGTGAATTAGTGAGACATTAAATTCCAGTATGCCGTCGGAACATCGTACTTTTGTTGGAAAATGTTTTTCCTGTCTAGGAATCGTGCTTTTGTAAAGACTTGGTATTTTCATCAAAGCACCTTTTGACCACAAAAACATCGCGTTTCTATTTGGATATCATGTTCTCCTCAAAAATCGTCAATTCGTCACATCACAACACATCGAAAAAATTTGATCCAAAAATTTTGATCGAAAGATTCCAATCAAAACCCACATCACAGAAAAATCTCAAGACTAAATGTTTAAACAAAGAATCCATTAAATTTTCCGAAATTTCCAAGAATAACATCGCGTTTTTTTCACCTGCTTAAGATTAGTTAATGTAATATTTATTAATATTTTTACTTATTCTTCACCAAAACATCGTGATGTCCCAAGTACATAGTGTTGCATTGAAATATTATGTTCTCCTCAGAAAATCGTCTCTTCATCAATTCATATCAGACCACATCGAAAAAGTTTGATCGAGAAAATTTTATCAAGAAAATTTCATCAAAAAGTTTCGAAGTTGCAATCAAAATCTTTCAATCAAAAAATTTAAATCTAATAATGTTTATTGAAAAACCACATCACTCTCAAATCTCGAAAAAAAAAATTCATCAAAAAAATCCCATTGTGTTTCTCAAAATCTTCCTAATACCATCGCGTTTTTTTGGATGCTTTCAATTAGTTAATGCAATATTTAATAATATTTTACCCATTCTTCACCAAAACAACGTGATCTCTCAAGTAGATAGTGTTTCATTGAGATATTATGTTTTCAAAAAATGGTCTCTTCATCAAATTACATAAGATCAAATTACATCACATCACAGCGATTAAAGTTTGGTCGAGAAAATCTGATGAAGAAAATTGCATCAAAAAGTTTCGAAATTGCTATCAAAATCTTGCAATTGGAAAATTTTAATCAAATAATTTTTACTGAAAAACCACATCACATAATAATCCCTAAAAAAATGTTCATCAAAAAACTGTCATCAAGAAAATTTATTCAAAAAACTGTCATCACAGAGTTCCATTCAAATCACATCAAAGTATCAATTAAATATTTCCGTTAGAAAAATTTTAGAAACAAATTTTTATCGAAAAGAAGACGTATCGAAATCTCAGCTCCAGTTTGAAAATGATGTAACATCACTTCACATTACACAAAAGACAAATAGTTCTTCATCACATTCTCATCAGCGTCAGAAACTGAAGGTGAAGTTTGTTAGCCAGATGTTTTGGATAAAAATTCGAAAAGTCAGGGCATTTTGAAAATTTTTTAAACAATTTTTTCAAGACTTAAAAACTGAAAGTACGGCTTTCTGTAGTAAGTAATAAGTGTAACAACTTGGCACGATGATTTTTCGTAAAAAAACAAAATTGTCAGAGTTATGGAATTTCCAAAAATTCAACAATATGGAAAGAAAATGAAAATTTTGAGCCAAACAAAGCAAGATATGAAAGAAAGTTAGAGGAAAAAAATTGTATTTTTTGGAAGCTCTACAAGATTATCTGTACAACTTTCCAATTTTGTTGGGGAAATCAAAAATTCAATTTTCGGTCGCACAAAAAATAATGAAAAAAATAAAGTTTTATTTTTTGATGAAAAATTGTGCAACGAAAAAAGGTCTAAAAATTTGGTAAAATTCACTTCTTGATAGGACAAGTAGCTTTTGCTACATTCATGAAAAAACATATTAAAAATGAAGAAAATTGAATTTTTGGACATTTGACACCGGGTCTGTAGTTTTTCATTTCTGAGACAGAAGATCGATAGAGAAGAGTTGTTCACCCAAAAGAGATCCATAAATTTATTATTATTTTTCCGATTTAACGCGTAGTTTTTGTTTCTATCTTAAAAAATAAAATAAAATATTACATAAATAAAGTTATGGGAAAAGTACACGATACATGAAAACAATAAATTAATTAACGGAACTCCTCTACCGTTTCAGGCAAATTTTGACCGAGTGTGCAGCACGACACACGCGATGAGAATTCGGATTTTTTCAATTCGAATAGAAATTTTTGAGACTGTTCCTTTGATTGAGTCGTTCGATTTTTGATTCCTTAATTCCAAAAAAAGTAGAGCGGTTGCAGGACCGCCGACAAAAGCTTTGCTCTTTCGCGGTAAAAGAAAAACATAAATTTGATTGGTATTTCTTTCGTCGATTGGAAGAAACCAACCATCGGCGATTGACCTGCGTGAACATCAGCATCTGTTATTAGTACATGCTGATATACGTCACTTCCAAACGAATCACTATCATAACTATCCATTATAAATGTCTTTACTCGCGCGCAACGTGTAATTCCGTGTTCAATACACACACGCGACGCGTCGAGTGTGCGCCGTGTCCCCAGCAAGAGTGGGGACGGGCGAAAGGAGGAGATATGTGAGAACGGGAAGAGTCACAGCGTGAACTGTCCCAGAATCTACTGTACATATACTACACCGGCCTCCAGAACGGCAGGGAGGGAGAAAGAGAGAAAGAGAGAGAGGGAGAGATAGCTGCGTTGGTACCATGCTATAGACATTTTCTGTCGCATTTTTTGTGACGCGGACGGGGTGTTCCCGTTTTTCGCAGTTAGGTGGCCTCGCTCAGAGTATGTGTATAACCTCTATCTCCTTATGGTTTTCAAACATCAAATTTTGAAATTAATTTCAAAATTGAACACTGTGAAAGATCATTATCTAAACAAAAAGTAAGATAAGCTTTTATTTTCTGACGAAAGTAGCTGGGTGATGTTTCTCGACTCGGCGTGATCTCGGATGTCAAGCATGAACGGGCGCTGTTAGCGCTCGGGTGGGTAACGATTCGGGATTCTCGCTCAGCCGTGTTTTTACTAGGTTTATCTACTTTCGAGCGGAAAATGTGGCGCCGAGGATAAGGATAGACATTCCATGCTATCAGATATCTACATCTAAACTCGCCTGCCGACAATCGACTGCGCTCAGGACTCTTGGGTTTCTGCAATTTTCCACTCCTCTGAACAAATTATTAAGCTGAATGCGAATAGGGTATACATGAATTTTCAAAAATATAATCCATATTATGATTGTTATAGTGAGTCGTGTGGCTAGCTTTCGGGCGGGAACCGTCCAACTGAAAAAGTAATTAGGATACACTCCCGCCCAATAATCTTTGCCCACCCGAGAACGAAACAACTCCAACTTTGAAACTCCATACCCTGGCTGGAAATTGACCTAGAGAACTATGCAGGAGCTCATTTGAAAGGTATTTTTAAGTTCTTTTGAATGATATCTATTATAATTATGTCAAGATGTTTTCCTCTCGCATGAGGGGCCAAAAATGAAAACAAAAAATACGAAATTTCGGTCGTATACGTAACCGCTCGCCACTTCGAGAAAAAAAATTGTAGAAAAAAAGTAAAAAAACAGTCTTTTAGCTCTTTTTCGCACTATCCGAATCACTCGTTGAAAAATATTTTCGAACTATATTCAGCGATTATATAAACGTTTCCTTCAGAAACAGCGTTTTTATTCTTTGCTATTAATCTTGGAAAATTTGAATCGTAGAAAAAAGTTCACTCAGAAAAAAATGTTTTATTTTGTGAGGAAATTATGTAAAAAAAATTTCATCATAATATGAAAACATTCTTTTTTAGTCGTAATATCTAGTAGCCTTATTTTTTCAATATTTCATTTTTCTACACTTGCAAATTAAAAACGCCATAAAATGTACCTGGAGCAATTTTTAAACAAACAAACTTAGTTGCTATGGACCTGACGAAAAATCAAATATTGAAAAAATTAGGCTAATAGATATTATGACTGAAAAAAAAGTTTTTATATGATAATCAAATTTTTTTCACGTATTCTGCTCACAAAATAGAACATTTTCTCCCGAGTAAGCTTTTTTCTACGAATCGAATTTTCCAAGAATAATAGCAATGAATAAAAGCGCTGTTTCTTAAGAAAATGTTCATATAATCGCTGATTTTAGTTCAAAAATATTTTTCAACGAGTGATTTGGATAGTGCGAAAAAAAGCTAAAAAACTGTTTTTTTACTCTTTTTCTACGATTTTTTTCCTCGAAATGACGAGCGGTTGCAGATACGACAAAAATTAAGTATTTTTTGTTTTCAGTTTCTGCCCCTTATGCGCAAGGAAGATATCTTGGCATTATTTTAATATATATCATTTAAAAGCGCTTAAAAATACCTTTCGAATGAGCTCTTGCACAGTTCTCTAGGTGGGCAAAGATTATTGGGCGGGAGTGTAATAATTTCTAGTTTTCACTAATTTATAGAGCGAACTTCCATTTGTAATAAATCGTTTGAAAAAAAAAATCGACGATTTTTCGAGATTTTTCATTTAGGATGATTTTATGTACATATCTTCATTTTTGAGTGTCGGTATTTTATCAATCGCAGGGAGAAGATTCACAAAATTACCGACTGGAGAGGAGTATAACCTTCTCAGTAAATGCAGAACGTACCTACCACTTGTGGGTATAAAGAAACTCCAACTAAAACTGAATCAATTTGTAGTTTTATTAAGGCCCCTGAGGTTAAACACCCCTGAGGTTAACTGCGAATACAAGAATAAGCAGTCGCGGACAGCCGATAGGAACC
>WSXT02110469.1:0-11209 GCA_011762715.2 Neuroterus valhalla
GATTCAGTTTTTCGTTTAAATTTCTTTTGAACAGTGGGAAAAGAACAAAAATAATTTACATAAAACAATACAATACTATTAAGAATATGATTCTCTCCAATGTTTATTTATTATTTGTTCACAACTAAGAAGGTAAAGCAAAAAAAAAATCAGAAAAAATCGCAATTTTTTGTCACTAATCCAAGAGAAGAAAGCCATAAGCAATATTAATATGTGTAAACAATCATTTTTTTAAAATTAAATTAAATATTAACTCACTCAGATTGAAAAGTGGGCAAGAAGGTAAAAATTCCAGAAAAAACCGTGAGTTTCTATGATTTAGCGAAGAAAATATTATTAGCAATGATGATGAATTGTTTAAACATTTGTTTTTTTAACGTAAAATAATTATTACTTCAATCTTATTGAAAAGTGATAGAAAGTTCAAAATTTTAGGAAAAACCCGCAACTATGTAGTAGTAATCTACGAGAAGATAGCTATAAACATTTACAATTAGTTTGAACAATTATTCTTGCTAAATTATATTGGATGATTACCTACTTCAAGTGAAGAGTGACCAAAAACTTGAAAATTTCAGAAATAACTGCAACTTTGTAGCATATTTCTAAGAGAACATTGTTGTACTTGATAACCAACGGTTTAAGTAATTAATTTTTTTACTTTAATTGATTATTACCTCGCTCTAACTGAAACATTAAAAATAGGTTGAAAAATTCAGAAAAAAGCTTGACTTTGTAATCCTTCTCCAAGAGAAAGCTGCTAAAAACCATAATAAACTGTTTAAAACATTTAAATAAACATCTAATTATCATTTTAAAGTAGTATTTTATGGATTTGAAACAATCTGCGTAAAAGAAACCGCAGAAAAATCATAATTAGCGTCAGAAACTCGAAAACCCCATTTTTTCATTCATGGGGGTTTTCCAGGACCCTATAAAACAGATTTATGGGGATGATATTTGAAAAATAATATTCTATGTGCATTCTGTGACTGATTGTGAAGAGAAATGGTGAATCTCGAACTCGATTCACTCAATATTGAGAATTCAGAAAAGAATTGACAAAAATATATTTTTTTCTTATGTGAAATACGTGTTGAACTTCATGGGGCTTACGCCACCTCTAAATATAATTTTTTTTTTCACAAAAAAAATGTGTTTATCTTTTTGTGGATTCGAACAAATTTCCGGCGTTTTGCATAAAAATCCGAAAAAAAATTTTGTAATGCATTTTTGGACCATCCTAGTGTGTATACAATTCCACTTTCAACTTCACTATAGCTCATTTTGGAGACAGACAATTGATGTTATCATCGACGTTCACAGAATGACGATAGCATTAGGAAACAAGGATCGTAGGACATACGCAACATATTAGCGTCTTATGAATAGAACAATCGCAAAACAGTAAACGTTTCGGTGTATATTGTACAATGCAACGATACTTGTAGGACCACTATTTAGCTTGTCGCGCGGCAGCGCAGGTGTGAATGCAAATTGCAATCTATGCGATCTGAACCCGCATTCTGAAGAAGGTAACCGACCTCATGTTCAACGAACATAATAACTTTTATTCTTTTATATCGATATTATTTTTTGCACTGTACCAAATTTTCAGGATAAGCTCATTGGGTGGTTTATATCTTACCAAAAATTTGATTATTCAATAATTAACGAACTCAAACATTCCTTTGAGGACGTTGTTGTAAGATTTACTTAACAAAAGACTCACTTATTTCAAGCACTTTTATCTCAAAGAGGATTCAGAAAATATTTCATAATCAAGTGAAAACCGTGTCAGCGAAAGACAATTCAAAATGAAAGTGACACTCAAACCGCCGCGTGTAATAAGTGCAATTACCGTAATTATGGATATTGTCAGGAATGTCAGTAAAGTTGTGTAGGTAAGATAATATGCATATACAATAATGCATCAACGAGGATCGGTGGAATTTGTCGTGGCGATAAGTGCAGTGTCGATAGCCAGTAGCGTTGTACGTGCTTCGATTAGATTTTTATGCTCCAGACTGAGTCAGTCCTCGTTTCGCGATATCGATTCTGCTCTTCTAAGTATAAGCATCAACACTTACATATCCAGTTTACAGGCATTGCAGGATAAAGTAATCAAACCACACGCATGCGATCACTCTTCAGTCTCAAAATTTGTTCATGAAATCATCAACTCGTCCTTCACTTTACGGAGTTACTGGATTTAATCTGACGATTATACTAAAAGTTCCGAAAAAAGAAATTTTCATGACAAAAATTGATAAGTGATTAATAATTCAAACGAATATTCTCAACCATTTTCATTTTTTGTTACAGGTAAGTTGCAACCCTCCCCGCTGCATGATATGTCGGCTCATGATTCACTTTCATCGGTTAATATTGTCACGATAGGTAAGAGTTGTATTAAAGTTTGATTTTCTGTTTTCTACACTTACCAACATAGGAATTCTTGATTTCCTTTTCTCTTGAAACGCATTAATTTAGCAAATCCCTTCCGAGAGGAAAACTGGACAGGAGAGAGCGAATTCCAGGATTCGATCGACGATGCCACAACGCTCACCGGCCTCAGGCTGTATGCGTTGCGATCTCTTATCTCTCGTTACACTTATGCAACCAAGATTTATTGCCGATGATTATGCGCTGATAGAAAGGGGGAGGGGTCGCCCTCGGGTACCACTGCTCGATATGCGAATTATGCTTCGAGTTCATCATGGCATCGTAGGTGAGGAGGAAAAACTACCATCTAACTCCTTCCATTCTCATTTTTACCCCTTCCTGCCGAACCCTCGATTTACCAATAACCTGTCATAAAATTATCGCCTCTACGATCTCTATCGCATTACTATTATTCTTGTGTCGAATCAGCTCGACCAATGGTGGCCTTTATGTACCCATCTACCCAGAAAAACTTTCCACAAGGAAATTGGGGAAGGTGAGAAAAAATTTTATTTGAGTATTTAAGAAAAAAAACGAGATCCGTCGGGTACGCTCAGTTGAGAATCGACTTCAAAGGTATGTCAAAGGATATTGATATTTTCATAAATCATAAAAAGGAAAACTCCATTAAATAAATAATCTTTGAACTGTTTTTCTTCATGAACTGGAATAAATATAATAGAGTTGACCCTGGACACTGCAAATTATTTGCATAATTTATTAGAAAGAATACAACTTTGATCTTTTTTCTCCAGTTACTGTTGACACAGGCATATCGAGTCTCTCATCTGCCCGCTTTTATAACTTTTAATAATTTTGTTGAATCCATTAAAATCTTACGATTAATACATATTTATCGATTATTTTGGAAGCACCATCCCTTTTCCATCCATTTATTGTTGAATTGGTACCTTTAATGAAAAGTGGGCAGATGAGAGACTCAATATGCCCGTGTCAATAGTAAATGGAGAAAAAAGATAAAAGTTGTATCCTTTCTAACAAAGAATGCAAATAATTTGCAGTATCGAAGGTCAATTGCATTGTATTCATTACAGTTCATGAAGAAAAAATAGTTCAAATATGATTTTTTCCATGTTGTTTACCTTTGAATGATTCATTAAAATATCAATATCCTTTGACATACTTTTGAAGACGATTCTCAACTGAGCGTACCCGACGGATCTGATTTTCTTTCGTGAATACGCTATTACGAAATTTCTCTCACCCTCCCAAATTTTCTTGTGGAAAGATTTTTGGGGGATTTGGATATTTTTTGGAAAACTAACAAAATTTTATACCTGCACAATGAATATAATCATGGCCAGTACTGGTAATTCTATTACATTGATCAGATTTTACCGGTAACTTTTCATAAAGTTCATAAATTCCCACAAATTTCATGAATTGCTACAAATTTTATGAATGACTACACATTCCATAAATTACAACACATTTTATAAATAACCACACATCTCCTGAAATACTACATATTCCATAAATAACCATAAATTTTATGAATCACGACAAATTTCATTAATTCCCACAAATTTCATGGATGACCACGAATTCCATAAACTACCACACATTTCATAAATTACCACACATCTCATAAAATACTGCATATTCCATAAATAACCATGAATTTTATGAATCACGACAAATTTCATTAATTCCCACAACTTTCATGAATGACCACAAATTTCATGAATTACCACAAATTTCATAAATTACCACACATACCATAAATTACCACATATTTCATAAATTACCATAAATTTGATGAATTACAACAAATTTCATGTATTAACTCAAATTTCAAAAATTCAGAACAAATTTTATGAGCGACCACAAATACCACAAATCCCATAAATTACTATAAATTTCATGAATTAAAACAAATTTCTCATAATACCACGATTCCACCATTAACCACAAATTTTATGAATCACCACAAATTTCATAAATTACCACACATCCCATAAATTACCACATAATTCATCAATTACCATAAATATGATGAATTACAACAAATTTCATACATTGCCACAAATTTGAGAAATTCCCAGATTTTTGATAAATTACCATAAATTTAATGCTCTACAACAAATTTCATGTATTGTCACAAATTTGATAAATTCCCAGATTTTTAGTAAATTACCATAAATTCCATGAATTCACAACAAATTTCATATATAAATACGAATTTAAAAAATTCCCACAAATTTTATGAACGACCACAAATTTCATAAATAACCACAAATCCCATAAATTACCATAAATTTCATGAATAACAAAAAGTTTTATATATTACCACGAATTTCACTAATTCTCACAAATTTTATAAATCACCAAAAATTTCATAAATTACCTTACATCCCATAAATTACCACATAATTCATCAATTACCATAAATATGATGAATTACAACAAATTTCATATATTGACACAAATTCGAGAATTTCACAGATTTTTAATAAATTACCAATTATTTAATGCACTTTCAACAAATTTCATGTATTGCCAAAAATTTAATAAATTCCCAGAGTTTTAGTAAATCACCATAAATTTCATATAATAACACAAATTTCGAAAATTCCCACAAATTTCATGAACGACCACAAATTTCATAAATTACCACAAATCCCATAAATTACCATGAATTTCATGAATTACAAAAAGTTTTACACATTACCATGAATTTCACCAATTCCCACAAATTTTATAAATCACCACATATTTCATAAATTACCACACATTTCATCAATAACTACACGTCCCATAAATTACCACATATTCCATATATTACCACAAATTTAAGAAATTACCACACATCCCATACATTACCAAATTTTTCATAAACTACCATAAATTTAATGAATTACCACAAACTGTATAAATCATCACAAATCTTCATAAATTACCACGAATTTAAGAAATTCCCAAAAATTTGATACATTTCTCACATTTTATAAACTTCCATGCAGAGTCAAATGTTTTCCTAAATTACCACAAATTGAATACATTTCCTCAAATTTCAGGAATTACAATGAATATCATGAATACTAACGAATTAAATCAATTTCACGAATTTCTTCAAAATTCATAAATCACCATCAATTTTTAAAATTCCCATTAATTTTTTTAATCTATATAAATAACCATAAATCTCAAATTTCCGTATATTTATGATAACATATCGGTTACTGATATTTTCCTCACAACTCCTACATAATCCTAATACTCTGATGTTACTCAATTACTGAAATAGTTTTTATCCTTGGTACCAGGTAAATGTGTAAGGAATCACAGCTGACGGAAAAGTTGCTTTTTAGATACTGAAACACGTATTCTCTCTTTTAATTTATGAGTAAATCCTGAAAATTGACTAAGTTGTCACGAGTTGAAGTGGAAAAGAAGATCAATTCTTGATTTTAGGAAAAACTAGTTTCTAATTTCTGAAAAACTAATTTCAGAAACAGTGAAAGATACAAAATATATTTTCCGTTAAGAAACAGATGCGCACTAAAATTCTGTACTGACAAAAATTTGAAATACGGGACCTCATTTTCAAATGACCAGGGGTCACCTCACTCTCTCAAGAATAATTTTGCGTGCCCTCCTTTGATGATCCTGCAGCTTAATAATTGACGTCCCAGCAATGATGTGAAAGAGATATAGGATCACAAGCACGGGTGTGAGAAAGACAGTTTTGAGGAACAATTATCCTTGTCTCGCCGTAGCGAGCGGGCACAGGGGCGAAAGGGATGGATTGGATTTGCCATGCGGGAACATTCTGAAAACTATCAATTTTAGTCCGACATATTTCATTAAGCATCATCGGAATAATTAACGTAAGATATGAATGCACGGATATATAATTTTATTCAAACCTTGAATCGCATCTCTTATGTGCTGGCAAGGAATATTGAAAAAACATGTTTGAATACAAAGTCAGCAAGCTCAAGGATCACAGTTTTGTTGTTCATATTTTGTACTTTCTGGAATGATCTTTTTTATATAAAAAAAAAGAAAAGAAACAGAGAGATGATGTTGTTTTCTCTTAAATGATTCATGATATCAGAAACTCACTTAAGAGAAAAATTGTCTAGCTATGATATCTATTACAATCTGTGATGGTGACCTTTTTGATAAACTTGTGAGAGTAGATAAGATATAGAGCAACGTTTCTGATAGTATTCTGTTGTCTTATTATAATAGTATTTTAAGTTACAATATACATCTCTGCGTGGCTTTTGTGAACGTGAAGAGATTATAAAATATATAACAGTAATCATATGAAATTTTTCCTCTAAAAAAAATGTATTCAAAGCAAATTGGTTTCTTATTGCGTCTGTAAGGACACTTTATTTTCTTACATTGTAATACAGGGATCAGAGAGTATAATTATGAAAATAAAAACTCTGTAGTATTTACACTTCACTTCAACGCGCGACGAGCATAACTATTACATTTTTCATGCATTTTCATTTTATCTATATTACAATCTCTTATCTTTTAAAAAAAGAAAATAAAACTTATCTGAGATCGAATACATTTTAACTATCAGTGCTTGAAATTGTAATGGGAGAACTTTCAAATGAGATAGGAGAATATTGTGATAAATTTTTAGGATCGTGTAAAAAGAAACAAAACTCCCTCAATTTGTTTACGCACAAACTCTATTGTGAATACTTTCTCCTCTTTTTATAATGTAAAAAGGAGAAGGGGAAAAGAGTCTCTCTCCTCTCCTTTTTTAGCACCAAATCTTAAATTCTGCCTCGATCTAGAATAATTCCCGAGCACGAGAGCGTTCCGGCGGGCGTTATCGGGCTAGCAATCGCGTGACAGCAACGCGATAATTGTGAAATATTAATAATAATGAGGAAATGGGTCCAGGTTCTGGCGCAATGGACTCTCGCATCTAGACATCGGTGTTCATCCACGCGATCGACGACATTGCTGCTATCTTTCGCCTATATTTATGCTACCGGGCTCGCTAATAATATCGTTATGTAAATTTGTATATGTAGTCAGGAGCGATTCAAAACGATCATAAAGTGAGGATAGAGACGGAGAAGGATCCAAGAACGTGTGACTCAACTTTCCTTGATTTATTACCAAAACGTCATTAGGAGGAGAACTAATTTTTAATCAAGAAAGCTCATTCCTTCTTCCAACTTAAAGTACTCATCCAATGTTTACAATTGGGTTTATAGACCACATACCTATATAAAAAAACCTTGCAGCCATTTTCCCAGTGGACCTCCGTTGAGGTAAAAAATGATTACAAAAATCTTGGTGTTCGGGGATTCTACTAGTCATCGATCTAAAAGCGTCTCGTATACGAGACCTAAGTGGCCTTGTGGTAACGCACTGGCTTTGCAATCCGACAGTCGCGGTTTCGGTGCCTCACGGGAGCATATTTTTTTTTTAAATTAGCTTCGTATTGATTGATTGAATTTTTCAATACTATAAATCACTATGTTCACCAATTCTCATATGTATATTTTTTCAAATACCATGGACGTATCCTTATGAGAACGCAAATTCACCGTTATACAATACATGTTGGCAATGCTGAAAAATTTGTGCTTTTAATGTTTTTATGATAAATACCTAACACCCTTCTGACTGTACTGTAAAAGATTAAGATAAGGCTTTTTGAATACGTGTTTGAAAATATTGTTCAATTTTATATTAGTGCTCATGTTACTTTTTTTTTATTTCCAAACTACTGTACCTTGATAAATTCTGATTTTCTGCGCTGGAAACTCTTTTTTAATTCCACATTTTTCTTCCAAGTAACTTTATTGTTTTGTGTCATTTTTTTCAGTATTAATAATATGTATTGTATTATGGTGAATTTGCGTTCTTATTACATCAAGTCTACATATATTTAAAAAAATATAAATGTGAGCATTGGCAAACATAGTGATTTTTGGTATTTAAAATTCAATCAATAAATACGAAGCAAATTTAAGGGAAAAAAAATTGCTACCGTGAGGCACCGAAACCGCGACTGTCGGATGTCGAAGCCAGTTTCGTATTGCCGATGCTCTTTTGGATCGATGACTAGTGGAATCCCTGAGCACTAGAATTTTCGTAATAATTTTACACCTTAACAAAGCCCTACTAGAAAAAACCGCTGCAGGGTTTTTTATATATGAATGCAAACTACAAAATCAGCCCGTTTTCGAAAGTCAACTCACATGACATTACACGAGTTTCGCTTGTCAGGCACTTGAGTCGCGTTTAGTCACTTTTTTTAGAAACAGTCACTATGAGTTACTTTCTTCAAGAAACAGTCACTATTAGTCACGTTTTCGTGGGAGAAGGTCATATTGCAGTTTTCCGATCTTCCAGACTCCACCCCATAGTTTTTGATAATTTCATTCTCCTTTTTATCAACTCCTAAAATTCTATTTATGATTAGAGTTTAGGTTATTTTAGTTCGTGATTTTTCCGTTTTCTAGATCCTATCGTAAATCATTGTGGAATATATATAGGCATTTGTGTTAATGCTTTGTTCAGCTTATTCAACTGAATTAAAATTTTCATGACCTGTTTAATTTATTCTGAAGTTGATGGGTGTTTCTATGAACATAAAAGGTCTGTTTGTGTGTGAAAATTAGTCACCTTAAGTAACTTCCTGTAACTTTTTGGAGTGATAACTTTTTAGGGCACTTTGTGAACTTGCAAGTGAGGGGAATTTTAGCGTAATGGATATAGCTGAAACACTGTCAGGGGAAGTGCGGGCTTCCCCGTCCCTAAATCTCTTTCCCTCCAACCCCTGCTCACAACTGAGAGCGGTATGTAGCGGTGTATATCGGCATCTGTCACATACGCACTTCGTTATTTGTTTGTGTTTGCGTTACACGGATCGGAAAAATGTATCATTTATTGGAGGAATAAAAAAGATGATCAATAATGTAAGGAACAAAATGATGAAGAAGTGTTATCTACATATTTTTGATCATTTGCAATGATTATTTGTTAAAAATCACATTTCTCATTGATTATAATTTTATTGAATATGAGTGGAATTAATCAAGAGGCTGTAAGAGTTTAAATTATTCGTTCAGATGTTCATTGTAAATAATCACCCAGTTCAAAATTCTTCCAGTAATAGACTCAATTTTTGTCTGGAATCAACTACAAATATCTTGCCCGTGTCCCGTTGATGTCTTATTCTCCAAATTAAAAATAATTGTTGCATATTAGGAGGATTTCTGAAAACAATTTCGTCTAATTATTTTATATGATTGTTGAAACCAGAACAACTTTCATTCCCAGCATGTGGAGTTATAACTTTTGCCGGGCGTCCCACGGTGGGTCAAGATTTTTTCGTTTGAAATTAAGCAGTTTTAGAAACTTTTCAGCTCAAATTAGTCACTTTTCCAAAGTACATTAGTCTGTGGCAGCCCTGTTTATTCTTCATATTTGATATCAATTAGTAAATATTTCGATCTGGGTGCTGGCAGCGGTTGCCGTATGCACTTCTTTTAATTAACAATTAACAATTTAATGGTTTAAATCGATATATCTTGTTATTTGCAAAATTTACGGAATTTCCGATCAATAGGATTGTTTGTGAATTTCATTACAAACATTTTCCACTTTTATTTTCGAAAAAATCTTGGTTTGAACAAAAGTTACGGACAAATAATTGCAAAAACATTGTAAATACGCGCCCTTTTTGCATACAGTAGATCATAATTTGTCTTGATTGCTATTGAGACACTTGATGACTCATTTCGCAGAATATGCCATAATATGGAAAAATATGGAATGACTGTTTTTTTCGATATTGTTTAGGATTCATTGAACGAGAGGATTATAAACAATTGGCACTGTATTTTTTTGGTAAAAATATCAGCTTTGGAGGGCTTTAAGAATGTTCCTAGGGCTCGAAAATATGGGGCCGAGAGCTTATATTGAAGCGATTGGCATATTCTTCGTAATGAGCCATCAAGTGTCTCAATAGCAAACGTATAAGCCAAATTATGATCGATCGAAAGCGAAAAGAGCGCGTATTTACAATATTATTGCACTAATTTCCCCGTAACTTTTGTTCAAACCAAGATTTTTTCAAAAATAAAATCGAAAAATATTTGTGATGAAATTGATGATCAATGAATATAAACAATTAAATTGTTGATAACAAAAAAACTGACGGGTTTTGGACCTGGAGACCTCGAAAAATCGACTGGACATGAAAAATTCTTCTAGCAAAAACCATTTCTCGCTTATTCACATTTTTTAATGGAAAAGTACAATTTTTACATAGTAATTCATGTCATCTTATTATGAAAATACCTTTCGCCTAGCGTACTATGGTAGAAGTAACTGTTCAATAAATTTCAAGTTGTTTACCTAATTTGTAGAATAAACAAAGCAGGGATCCGAATAAATTATGTTTCTTTCTCGATTTGAAAAAGACCTGTTATGAAGGTAAAAAAAGTATTTCTAATTTTTAAAATTTCATATCAATTTTCAATAAAACTTAATTCCGCACTGAAGATCCGTCACGTCCTTGTGCCCGGTTTCGCGCAAAAACGGGAAAGTCCTCCCGACACACGACCTGTCTCCGAAACACCCAATGAATAATGTAGAGGGCTCGTGATATCAGCATAACCTCGGCGAGCCAACGGCGGATCTGCTTCGTACTTGGCGCACTCGCAAAAGATTGCCAAAAGATTAGAGAAACCTTCACCGCCCCCCCCCCTCCCCCTGCCCGGCCCACACGCTCCTGTCTATATCGCCC